>CAJNSZ010000327.1:47979-114330 GCA_905329745.1 Rotaria sp. Silwood2 | reverse complement strand
GAAGTCTACCCTACTAGATGATGCTTCACGATCGCTAATAGTACTTGTCTTATGAAATGAAGTAATCGATCCGCTTGTTGGTTATTTCAATCTACATGTTCTTTTACTTGTTGTCGCTGTATCAGCACTACTTGAAGAAACTCATATTGTGTCGATTTGGATTAGTGACTTGATTGATCATCTTTTTGAATTTCAGGCTTTAAGTAAATGATTATAATTATTCAGAAAATGTAACCATTTAATATCAAACACTATTATCAGAACATCTATGGACTGTACTGCGTAATTTGAATAATATATTAACATATTAACATATTCGACAGATGTCTATGAGTTGTTTTATATCTTCCTTGATATGATAATGAATCATAAGCAAGGCACGTCTATTTAATTGTTTAAGTATCGGCAGATCGAATAAATACTACAATCGAATTCGTTGGATAAACATCATGTTCGAAAAATTCTATAGATTCTATCATCACAAATTGCTCATTGAATATTTACTTTAAATCGACATATATATTATAAGAAAAGTCCATTCGAGTCGCACCTCTGGAAGTTAGTGTATCATTACTAGAGGAAGATTTTTTCATATGGAAGCACAAAAAAAATTGAGTTTATATAGAAAAAAAGTTTTTTTTCCATGTAATTTGTATAGCATATTCTTTTTTGGAACATTTTTTCGCTGGTTGTTTGTATTAGGAACAGTGCTCCTAATAAGAACAAATTCAATATCTCGTAAACCATCGTTAATTGCTCGATTAGTTTACGAGCTAATTAGATGATTTTTGCATCACTCGATGCAGCAGACATTTCAGCATTCAAAAATGTAAAAAAATCTATATGATTATAAAAATTCGATCAACAAAATGAAAATTACTGACACCTCTGAAAAAACATCTGTTCTTATTAGAAACATTGACTGTATGTTAAAATTGTGTGAATCTTAAATATGAACAAACACAATTTGAATATTATTTCCTTATGAATCGTCGAAATTAATGAACGAAGAACAGTTACAATCCCATAAGACAAGAAATATTTTTTTAATCATATACATATTTCGAATAAATATAGTAAAAATCAAAAATCACTTTAGTAAAATTGTGAATGATAATATGTGCATGCTGAACATGGCACGACTAAAGTCTATAACTGCAGTTAGGCAGCTCTTAAATTATTGCATACCACATCGGTAGCAGCTTGTGTGGTTTTCTAGATATAATTTGGATGTTTTACTTCAATCACTAGTTAATGATCAGCAGTATATTACGCAGATAGAAACTGTAATGAGGGAAAAAAATCAAACTAACGATGTGATTATTATCTTTTTCGTTCTTGTCAGAGACAGAGAGAAAAAGGCTATTTTGAAAGAATGAAAGAAAAATATACAACGTATGCGAAAAGGTATCTAATGCAATGATTTTTAGGTCACGCTTCACATGAAACATACATAGAAAGTTGGAAGAAATAATCGTAAAATAAATGACGTTGTTGGTTTTTTCCCCTGCCGCTTATTATTCGCAACCATATCATCGATTGCAACTAGATAGAAGTTGTCTTTGAGCGTCAACGAAACAAAAAAATACCCATATTTGACGTCGTAGAAAAAAAAACAACGAACATCGAATATATAAATACAAAAGGTAAACTCTGTCCAAGCAGCAATTTAGTATTATATCATACTTCATCATCGAGCAAATGGCAACAGTCTCTCTCAACATGAGTAGACAACGAAGACGACGCATGGCTGAAAATTATTTCGTCATCTGGGTCGATGGAAATATGGACATGGCAAACAAAGATTATCAACATACGCTCGAGCAATTGCGCGATGTTGTCAATGAAGTGCATACATGCACCACGGTGGAACAATGCATTGCATTGCTCAATGAAAATAAGGAGGAGACCTCATTCATTATTTCCTCTGGTGCACTTGGACAACATCTTGTACCAGACATTCACGCAATGGCAAAACTTGATACCATATATATATTCTGCCGCAACAAACAACTGCATGAAGAATGGACTGAAAACTGGACAAAAGTTAAAGGCGTCTACGAATCTATCAAGTCGATATGCCAAGCATTGCAAGTAGCTGTCAAGCGATGCAATCAAAATAATACCACGGTCAGTATTATTGGCCCCAATGAAGGAAGCTCTAGCGAAAATCTCAATCAGCTAGAACCCAGCTTTATGTATACACAAATCTTCAAGGAAATACTCCTTGATATGGAACATGGTCAACAGGCCGTACAAGATTTGGTGACATTTTGTCAAGAACAATATCATGGCAACAAGAGAGAACTTAAAATTATTGAAGAATTTCGACGTACTTATAATCCAACAGCAGCTCTATGGTGGTATACAAGGCAGTGTTTCACATACAACATGCTCAATAGAGCATTAAGAACACTGGATGGTGACATTATCATCCGGATGGGCTTCTTCTTATGTGATGTCCACCGCCAAATTGAAACACTCTACAAGAATCAGGTCAGTCAATACCGTGGGAAAATTTTTACACTCTTTCGGGGTCAAGGACTACCGAAAGCAGGCTTAGAAAAGCTCGCCAAAACCAAAGGCGGGCTTGTTTCTTTTAACAACTTTTTATCCACCAGTACAGCTCGAGAGGTCTCACTCAGCTTCGCCAAAGCCGCCTTGGGAACAATCGATCTGGTCGGGGTTCTCTTCATAATGACCATTGATCCCACAGTATCATCAACTCCATTCGCCTCCATCCGGGAGGTTAGTTACTTCAAGGAAGAAGAGGAAATTCTCTTCTCCATGCACACCGTTTTTCGAATTGGTGACGTTCGAAAAATTGACAAGGAAAGACCACTTTATGAAGTGGATCTGAAACTTACGTCGGACGACGACGAACAACTTCGAAAATTAACTGACTATATACGAGGGGAGGTTGACGGCAGCGAATGGTACCGAATGGGTAAATTGCTACTCAAAATTGGTCAATTCGACAAGGCCGAAGAACTCTATACGGCACTACTCGAACAGACATCTGACGACAGCGATAGAGCGCATATCTATCATATGCTTGGAATGATGAAAAATGACCAAGGACAATACCAAGAAGCCGCTTCGTTTTATGAGAAATCACTGCAAATCTACCGAAAAACTCTTCCGGAAGATCATCCTTCACTGGCTCCTACCTACAACAACATCGGTCTTGCGTATAACAACATGGGTGACTACTCGAAAGCAATTGAACTTTACGAAAAATCACATGAAATACTCGAAAAAGCTCTGCCTCCGAATCATCCCAATTTGGCTTCTTCATACAACAACATCGGTCAAGTGTATAACAACATGGGTGACTACTCGAAAGCACTTGAATTTTACGAAAAGACACTGGAAATCGACAAGAAAACTTTGCCTCCAAATCATCCCTCATTGGCTACTTCATACAACGACATCGGTGGAGTGTATAACAACATGGGTGACTACTCGAAAGCACTTGAATTTTACGAAAAATCACTCAAAATAAGAGAAACAGCTCTGCCTGCAAATCATCCCCATTTGGCTACTTCTTACAGTTGCATGGGTCAAGTGTATTACCACATGGGTGACTACTCGAAAGCACTCGAATTTTACGAAAAATCACATAAAATCTACGAAACAGCTCTGCCTTTAAATCATCCCGATTTGGCTAATTCATACAACAACATCGGTCAAGTGTATAACAACATGGGTGACTACTCGAAAGCACTTGACTTTTACGAAAAATCACTCAAAATAAGAGAAACAGCTCTGCCTCCAAATCATCCCTCATTAGCTGGAAGTCACTTGAATTATGCTGCGTGTTACGAGCGAATGGGTGTTTACACGGAAGCTCTTAAGGCTCTTCAAAGTGCTTTTAAAATTCAGCAGAAAGCATTCGAAGAAGGTAATCCAGCTTTTGCTTCTACATACAGCTGGTTTGCAAGAGTGTATCGCAGTATGAAAGATTACTCAAGAGCACTTGAGTATTTTGAAAAGTGTCTCTTAATAGATCAAAAAACACTGCCTGAGACACATCCGTATTTCGGTATATCATACAGTGATATAGGTGATGTTCATCGATTAATGGGTGATTATGAAAAGGCACTTTCATTGCATCGAAATGCACTGAATATTCAAGAAAATGTTCAATGTAATCCTCTACAATGTGCAACAACATACATAAATTTAGGTGAAACTTATCGAGAAATGAAAGATTACTCTACGGCTTTAACATATTTTGAAAAAGGACTAAAAATTCGTGAAAAGAAATTACCAAAAAATCATCCTGATTTAGCTGTAGTATATCACAATTTGGCGAAATTATATTTGTCTACTCGACAATATAATATGGCAATGNATCCGCGGACACGACCCATATATATATAGAGCTCATATAACGTCATTATAATGATACAAAATACAATATGATCAATTAATAGGAAAATAATTTATCGTAGTCCTTATTATTTGCTCTAAATGTACATCATTATCTTTTTTCTTTTTCTGTTTCATTGATATTTTTCTTCTATGTATCCTAATGATAGAAGTTTGCTATAGCTTATTTTACATTATTATAAGTATTAATATAACCATCAATGTAAAAGATTTAAAAAAAATGTTTCGATGAGCGTGAGAGTGATTCTTAAGTTTTGTCATTTATATTGTTCAGCATTTTTAGATATATTTAAAAAGATCTTCTAAAGTACATCCTATTCGCTTGACGATGTTTTCGGAAAATATAAGAAACTGTTTCTGAAAGTTGTTATTAAATTTGAAGTGACATTTGAATAAAAAAAAACATCAGAATTAAAAGCTAAATTAGGTCAAGTTTTTTTTTACTAAAAAGTCAAAGTAAAATTTATTTCATCAATATTTCTAGGAGTTCAACTTTGGATTTTTATATAAAGATAATGATGTACATTTAGAGCAAATAATAAGGACTACGATAAATTATTTTCCTATTAATTGATCATATTGTATTTTGTATCATTATAATGACGTTATATGAGCTCTATATATATATGGGTCGTGTCCGCGGATGAGTGAAGATTCGTACTTGTTTCTGTATATGATATATCTTGTATCCTTATGTGCTATGTTATTACGCTACTAAAATAGAACTAATGGCAAAAGAAGCATGAAAATAACTAACATAGAGAAATATGAAAAATATATTAGTACAGAAATAATAAAGCAGATAGACTGATAAGTGAAGGTGCTCTTTAACTCTCGTTATTAATGACTCTAATAGAGACAATAATCTACAGTTTTTTATTTATGAATTAAAGGAAAACAATGGCTCGACATTAATGATATTGAAATAATTTTTGATTAAAAAGAATAGTCTATTAAGAAGAATTAAATATATAAGATATATATTTTGTTTTGCAATTAATCTTTTTTATGCATTCACTTTCCAAAGAAGCCTACCGATTTGCAAACAAACAAACTCTATTGTATTGAGATTTAATATATAAAAACTATTCAACTCTTTTCTTTTTTTGTGTGCTTGTAAATATCTTGTTTTTGAATGTAGTCTCTTGCAAGTATGTTACTTTCATCTAAAAACTCGCAATAAATATTGTATGTCTCTTATTTGTTTGTCTGTCATTAGTATACTTATCAACTATTATTCGTAAATTGTCTTGATATCCATCATTCATACAAAAACAAAGAACTACATATGGACAAAATGTTTTTCTTTCTTTTGCTACTGTTATTTTATTGATATTATTATAGTATGTAGCAAACAAACTCTTATCAAGAGCATTTATAGAAAAAATTGGAATTTATTTAGATAGTGCATTTCTCTCAAAATCAACCTTTCCATAAAGTAAGTAGAGTAGAACTGTAAGACTCTTTCATCGTCATGACGAGTGTTGTCTAGGTTAGTGCAAATAAATTAGGTCAGTTAAATAAAACGAAAACAAATTATTTTAGACCTAAGACTATCAAAATCTTTTTTTTTCATTAATCATTCTGTTAATTTTAATTCCAGAAAAACATTATTAATATGTAATAAGATGATATTTCTTAAGTATAAATTCAGTTCTGTATTTGATTGACTTAATTAATCACTATCAAGAAAACTTCAACAATCATCAGTATTTATAATACAAATGCTGCTCATGAATTATAAAAACAAATATGGTTAATGTCATATATTAAGTTTTAAAATATGATTGCTTTTTGAAAGTATTTTCTCTTTATTGTACATTGAGAAATTCCTTGATAGTAATTTTTAGAAGAGATCTGAAAAAGAAAATATATTTGAAAAGTTGACATTGTTAACTATGAAGATTGATGTATCTTCTAGAAAATTAAGCCTACAAATTCTAATTTCCCAGATTAATTTGTTCATAAGTCCTTTGCAACTTCGTGTAAAAGACCTTCTCAATTTTTTTTCATGTTCTTTGAAGAATGCGCGTGAAGTATTGTGGAAATAATTCGTTGAAATTTTAAAACACATCAATCTTGATAGGAAATAGTGAATTTATCTGCAATTATCACAACTCTAAATTTTTCTTAAACACACAAATACAATTTAATTAATTTTCATATATATAGCTACTTTAAAATAATAATCTACAATACAACTAAAATAAAGTAAATAGAATAAAAACAAAAAAAGAACTTTACATTTGTGTAAATTATTCATCGACTACTTGAAGGGCTTCAAGGTCGAGTAGATTAGAAAAGTAAATAGAATAAGAGGAAATTAAGAAAAAAACTCTAGTAAATTTATATATATATATAGTGCTCTTTTCAGAAAGAAAAATAAAAGATAATATGGTTTTTACAGTGATCATTTTCAATGTCTGTGTGAAAAATGAAGAAGTGGAACAACAAACTGAACTTATGTACAAAGATAATACAATATGGACTGCCGTATTCACTGCAGATGAGGATGCAATTAATCGTTTGATTGATGCTAATCCAAATGTTATTATGTCAAGAGGTGCTCTCGGTGATTGTCCCATTCATATGTTATTTCTATATGGAACAGATAAACATTTGAAAATTGCTCGAAATCTTATTATACGATTTCCAATGATCATGACGCAAATTTATAATAAACCAGTAAATAGAGAAATATATTCATTTTTACTTAGATAAAATCATAGAAATTATTTAGAAATATTATGGTGAAAATATTCTTCATATTGCTATTGTAAAACGTAATCTAGATATGGTTAAATGGTTACTTAGTGATATTTATTCCGTAACCAATCGACAACAATTATTAACAGCTACTACAACTGGTGATTTCTTTAAAATGTAATGTACTTTTCTTTTATCGTTTAATATATCAATAGATTTTTAGAGGTCAATCAACTTACTATGGTGAAACTCCATTAGCATTTGCATGTTGTACTAATCAATAGGATATTGCTGCAACTTTACTTAAACATGGTGCTGATATGAATATGGTCTAGAAAAAAAAATGAAGTTTTTTGTTTCTCAAGACAAAATTCATTTGAAAAAAAAGTCTGATCTAGTTTATTCTTATTTATATCTATAGACGGATAGTAATGGTAATACCATTTTACATATGCTTGTTATTCGTAACTTACGCGATATTTATACCAAATTTAAATTATATTGGATTGAACAGCAGATTATTAATAAGAATAGAATAGCTGGAAATTCAACATTAGTGAAACAATCTGTAAATTTATGGGATCGTTTAAATAAAGATAATTTGATGCCCATAACTCTAGCAGCTGATATAGATCGATCTGACACATTATTATGGTTACTTGATGAGCGTAAAAAATACAATGGTCTTTTGGTAGTGTTTCATGTGTATTACATCCTCTCGATCAACTTGATGTTAGTATTGAAGAAAAGGTAATTGTAAGTCAATTTATACTGATTGTTTCAACCATATTACTTTTATTTAGAATAAAACACATCCTCTATGTGTACTTGAAATAATGATTCAAAATTAATAAATCCAATTATTATATCTTTAATTGATAAAAAATGGGAATATTTTGCTTATCGAATACTTATTCAACGATTTTTCTTTACATTTATTTATCTTCTCATTTTTCTTGTTACAACAATATTAGAACAAACACGAACAGAAATAGTAATTTAACAAAATCTTTTATTTTAATTATGAAAGATTATTTTAGATGATAAATATAAATAATGAAATAAAAATAACTGATAATAAAGATTCAAATATGTCTTGTCGAATAGCTTATATAATTGGGTATATAATTGTAATATCAGGTGTCCTATTCAAACTTGCATGTAAGATAAATGAAATATATACTTTGGGTTTGAAAAACTATGTGCATAGTACGGTAAATGATTTATTCTTCAAATTTCAATAGATTATTTCTGATTAATAGGGACCAGTCTTTATTGAATATCTTTTATCATGTTTATTTTGTTTATGTATTTTAATTGTTCAATTTCTTCGTCTACTTAAAATACAATATGAAACTGTTATTAATGCTTTTGCTTGTTTTCTTGGATGGCTTTATATGTTTTTTTTTCATAATGCCATTTCAATTTACTGGACCATTGGTCATTATGATTTATAAAATTTTATTTAATGATGTTCTTCGTTTTTGTATTATATATATCATTTTTCTTGCTGGTTTTTCACAATCATATTTTGTTTTGTTCAATAGAAATGGTAAATTTTCAATGATATACTATTCTAGAGAAATGATCTACATTTAAATTGATTGTAGATTTACAAGGTTATTTGTCAAGTATCAAACAATGTTTTTTTAGGTTTAGTAGGAGAGTTTTATTTAGAATATTACATTGAAGAACAATATTTATGGGCCGGTACTTTATTATTTGTATTGTATGTTGTAAGTATTACTATTCTTTTATTAAATTTACTCATTGCTATGATGGGTGATACATATAAAGATGTAAAAAGAAGTGCAAGACAATTATGGTTTGTTTTTACTTATTTCTCATCTTCTTTTCTTTTCTATTATTATAAAAATAAAAGGCATTTAGAACGAACACGTATTGTACTTTGTTAGCGTCAGTGAATATACACTAACGTTAAGCTAGTATATGATTATGACATGACGTCATTTGTTGAGTGACCACTTGTGTGATCAGCGCGTGATCGATGTGTGTACCGTATACACTATATATACATGTTGTTCCACTCACACACTTATTCTTTCTATTCTCATCATCCTGGTCATCCTTTGTTTTCATTATTCGTTCTGGTCGTACTTCTTGTTGCGTGTAGTTGTACTGTTATTGTTTGCATCACAATACACGTGTTTACTATATACCCATATATATTCATCCATTCGGCTGCATATTCATTCATGTATGTATGCTAATATATATATATATAGTATAGCTTAGCTCTATAGTGTCATCCCCATACATAGAGCTAACACTTGAAGTATAAACCAAATTACTCGTATTGCTCATTTGATAGTTATTTTGATAAGAAAAAAGTTGAGTTGATCTGTGTGCGATTTTCAAGAATTTCAAATCAAGTTTTTCTCATCGAAACTTTTTAAATATTGGTCAACAGGTCTATCATGCGAGTAACATGATAATTTAAGTATATTACCAATTGATGCTTTGTGTTACTTTGTTGATAGCTTTTAGATGCATAGAATTTGTCGATTTAATCTCTCTTATTTGTTCATCTCATTGTTCTTGGTTTTCTTCAGATAGAAGATTTCATTGAATAATGAAAAATACTGTTGAATTCTTTTAATTATTTAGAATTCATGATTTGGTGCTGCACGTGTTACATTTAAATAACTTTTAAAATTTAAAATAACGTTACTTAGTATTGAACTTGAATTAAAAACTAAACGTGATAATGCCACAATTCGTCTGGATAATGTAGCGGTAAAACTCTGTTTCTTTCTGAAGAGAATTTTTCTTTATTGAAAATATTCATATAGAAATAGGAATATCAAAGAATTACATAAAGGTGATGTAATGATCTGTTCTTTTAATGCCATCAATTTGAAATAGAATAAATTCACTCTTATGTTTGATTACTTTCATTTCTGCTTCTCCAACTAGCGATACAAAACTTTTCAATATACACCCGTAATTACAACGATCTGCTATTCTATGTTAAAAAAATCAATTTTTTCTTAAAGCATGAATAATATGCGGTGCAAAAGTCTTTGCACAAATTTCAAACTCTGTTGGACGATATTGCCGATTTTTAAACCAATCGAACCTGTTTTTCTTGGAAACAGCAATGTTTAAACTGCAAATTTTGTAGCAGACATATTTTTCCAGAACGAATCTGAGAAGAAGGAAAAGCTCAAAACCAAACATCTGTAAAAAAATGTTCTTGTAACTTCACATCGCACGACGTAATTTTCTATATTCTGTTAGTTTTTTAATATTAGAAGAGAAAGAAGAAAACACATTCAGTAATGATTTTTATAGCACAAAAAGTACTCTTTCTAATGCTGTATTGAAAGTTAAACTTGTTATTAGTTTTTGTATCAATAAATCGATTTTTCTGGAAGAGACCGAGTAATTTGGTCGTTATAACGACAAAGTTATATTGTCTTATCGATTGTCTTTATTGCAATCTGTTTCATCCTTTTATAGTTCTCGTCTGCCAGCAGAAAACGAGTTAATCAACCGAAGAGAAAGAGAGAGGAGAGAGAGAGAGAGAAAGGAACGTGCGTGTTAAAGTGGACAAATGAGTTTGAATGGATAACAGATAACCATCAAGATTATCTACATTGCATGATAATGTAAGATAGGTGTAAGCAGGAAAGAGAAACGATATGATACACAGATTAACCATGCAGAAGCGAGTGGTCCTATCGACACAGCATGCAATTCGATGCATCTTCCTTTCCTCTTTCGAACGATGAAAACTACCACTCTCTAGCTGTATTCGTTCTTGAGTGATTGCAAAAAAGCCTACGAGCATTATTTTTTTAAACAGACTCAAGTTTTATAGAAAACAGTTCTTATCGAAAATTTATTATTATAATATTAGCTGAAGATTGATCAAATAGCATAGAAAAATAGAGCATCGTTTTCTCTATCATTGCATAAAAAAAGAAAACTTCTTTGATTAGATGCCTTATTTGAATTTTCGAAAGCTGTTTCCACTTTCTCTTGATGAGGTGTAGGAGGTTTAAGAGGTAATGAATGGTGTGGATGGCCAGGGTGGCGAGACGAGCGGATTTCGAGAACATCCACTACGACACCCATATCCGTACCCTCTTAGTAAAATCACTATTGGTAATTTTTGTTATTTTCAATATATAAAACACATATTTCAACTGCTCTTTACATATTTGAATTACGTGTTGTGTCTCGAGAAATCGTTTCCAAAGTTAATAATTTGTAGGTATCATTCAGACATTTTTTGATAAAGACACTCACATCTATATAGTATCCAAATAAAAATGGTTGACAAAATATAAATACAAATTCTTCTTTAGGTCTTTGAAATCCAAAAGATTCTATGATCAATGTAGAGTTTCACTAAAATTTATATGGTTGTGTTTAAAACAAACAAGCTGTAGATCGAAACTAAACAATTTCAATTAATCTTGATGGAAAGAATTCTATTAAGACATTCTCTTATAATACTAGTTTATCGTTCTAATAGAAGTATTATTAGGCATATAATAGTCGTTTCTATCAATTGAAAAATATTTCTTTATTTTCTTTATTCATCTTTTTTACATCTGACTTCTGACAGAAACTATGCTCTGCAAAATCAAAATTTTCGTATAGATAGCATAATGATGAAGACAAAAAAATGTAACACATATCATTATATACTGAACAATATTTCTCTCACTCTAACTTAAGTTGAAGCACTTTTCGATATAAATATGACTTTGAACAAATTGAATGTTAACTACAAATCTCATTGCCGTTCTTCTTCTATCAATTGTTGTTCTTTTATACTGAAATATCCAAGCTAATGGAACAATTCTTTATTAGTAAACAAAATTAGACATGTGTTTGACTCTGTTTTTAAGATTTTATTTCCACTTCATTGTAAGTACAATTTTATCATGAATATTAATATTGGCAATGTTTTATTTCAAAGACTGTTTGAAATTCAGGAGTCTTGCTCACTTTTTAAAAAACTGGTTCCAATTATCATCAATCTATTAATCAATAACTCGAGCAAAATAAAATCATCATTCCAAATTATTTCATTTATTTATTTGTTTTTCTATCGGGCAGACGCAAAGACTGATTATGAGTTTTTGACGTTCATCTATAAAAGACCGAAGACATCGAGTCTCATATGCCACTTACCGAGTATTCTCGTCCATGATGTTATGGTATCAACAAGTTCTAGTGTCGAAAAACTATCACTCGTAAAAAATTTCAATAGTATTCTGTCTGGTGCATTGAAATCGTTGTATACCTAACTTTGTGAATAGCATTCTTGTCTAAGTTTATTTCCAGAGCTTTAAAAGCTTCTATAGTACATGAAGATCTTGTAGGTAGCAGAGCGACCATTCCATATTCAAGAATAATAGCTTGTGACGCTATCAGATATTTGAGACAAGCACGTTTCACCGATATCTAAAGGTTAATTCATAACATGTTCTAGTATTTTGAATTATTTTGCTCAGAAACAATAGTATATTTCATACATCGATGCTCTATATCTGTAACCACTATCGATTGTGATGAAAATTTTAGTCGTAAAATCCCAAGATGGTATCTTGTTATCTTTAAATTTTTATCAAGATAAATGAATACTCCATCGTTCATCAATTTTTTTTAACATCGATTGAAATATAGAGTCTGTTGATCATGTTCGTTTGAAGATGTAAGTTTATCAACTTTAACATCATGAATCTAGTCGCGACGGTGGGCGTGGGTGTGAGTGTGGAAAAAAGGAGTCGCACACTCACGCCTTGGGTCGAAAAAATAAATGTAAGGGCTAGAGGAATGGTTCTTGAACATTCGTTCGATTTTAACGATCTGTTCAATATGATGCTAATCATACAAATTCTATAGATTTTCGTGATATTAGACACTTGAGACTCAAATAAACATGTAGAAAAACTGAATGAATATAATGTAATGAACAGTGCTGAATTAATTTTTAATATATTTTGATTGATTCAAAATTATCAGCACGATAGAATAACATATGAACATTGACAAAAATCTCTTCATACGATGCAATCACATAAAAAGAAAGTAAGAAAAATGAGATATTACGTTTCTTTTCTTCAGTAGTCATTTGTTTACATAGTTTATCGTCACATTTTCACTCACTTTGCAGATAAGAACGAAAAACAAAAAAATCGATGATAATAATGATAAAATCTACTCCGTGTTTGTTTTAGTTTCGTTGACTCCTTCGTCATATCGTTGTTAATGAAGCTTTTTGTTGATCTATCTTGTCCGCCATAGTTGTATTTTCAGAAGAATCTGAAAAGAATCATGCAATCAACGTTACAGCCACTGTTTATTATTCGAGGAACACAGTTCTACGTTTGAACAAAGACATCAAGCATGCAATGTATTGATAGTGTTTTGTTTTTGTTACTTTTGAATTAATAAAAGATGCATAAAAGTAGAAATAAAACGATGTTTGGTACTGTGTTTTCCATTGGTATACGTTTATAATAGACATAATTCTAGTGATACATGTTTGTATAGGGCAGAATTTTTCTCGCTGTCATTGTGACGCATGTTAAAACTGTGTGAATCTTAAATGTGAACAAACATAATTTGAATATTGTTTCTTTACCAATCGTAGAAAATAATGAAACAAGAACAGATAAAATACAATACGAAAACAAAAATTTTTTAATCATACACGTATTTCGAATAAATAAAGTAAAAATAAAAAAATCATTTTAGAAACGTTGTGAATGATATTATATACATTCTGAACATGGTACGACTAAAGCCCATAACTGCAATTAGGCAGCTCTTAAATTATTGCATACCTATTCGGTAACAGCTTGTGTGGTTTTCTAGATATAATTTGGATGTTTTACTTCAATCACTAGTTAATGATCAGTAATATATTCGGCAAATAGAAACCGTTGTTTGATTGTTTCCTCAATTAAAATTGAAGTTATGATTTTTTTTCTTGTTTCGTTCACACTATCAGCATGACAATCATATCCAAAATGAGAAGAAAAATCAAACTAACGATTTGATTAGTATCTTTTTCATTCTGGTCAGAGAGAGAGAAAAAAAGATTATTTTGAAAGAATAAAAAAAAATATATATAACGTATGAGAAAAGGTATCTAATGCAATGAAATTTAAGTCACGGTTCACATGAAACGCAAATGAACGTGGGAAAAAATCATTACACAATAAATAACGCTGTCGTTTTTTTCTCTTTAATTTCTTTTTGACAAGCATATCTGCAATTGATACTAGGCGTAGTTTGTTATTCAGTGTCAATGAAAAAAACAAAACATTCAAAGTTGACGTCGTAGAAAAATTTGGAAAAAAACAACGTGCATCGAATATATAAACACAAAAGGTAAGCTCTGTCCAAGCAGCAATTTATTATTGACAACATACGATTACCGATCGAACAACAAACATTACATCGAAAATGAATCGACAAAGAAGACGACGCATGGCTGAAAACTATTTAGTCATCTGGGTTGATGGAAACATTAACAAGGAAAATGAAGATTGTCAACATACACTAACCCAATTGCGTGGTGTTGTCAATGAAGTGAAAATATGCACCACGGCAAAAGAATGCATTGAATGCCTCAATGAAAATAAGGAAGAGACGTCATTCGTTATATCCTCTGGTGCACTTGGGCAATATCTTGTACCAGCTATTCATGAAATGCCAAAGCTTGACACCATATATATCTTTTGTCACAACACACAACTTCATAAAGAATGGGCTAAAAATTGGACAAAAATTAAAGGCGTCCACAAATCTATCAAGTCGATATGCCAAGCATTGCAAGTGGCTGCTAAGCAATGCAATCAAAATACTACACTAGTCAGTATTATCGGTGTTAATGAAGCGAGTACTAGCGAAAATCTTAATCAGCTAGAACCTAGCTTCATGTATACACAAATATTCAAGGAAATACTCCTTGACATGGAACACGGTCAAGAAGCTATCAAAGATTTGGTCACTTTTTGCCAAGAACAATATCAAGGCAACAAAGAAGAACTCAAATTCATTCAAGAATTTGGACGCACTTATAATCCAATATCGTCTATTTGGTGGTACACAAGGCAGTGTTTCGCATACAAAATGCTCAATCGAGCATTACGAATACTCGACGGTGACATTATCATTCGGATGGGTTTCTTCCTGTGTGACATACATCGACAAATCGAAACATTGTACAAGAATCAGGTCAGTCAATACCACGGGAAGACCTTTACAGTCTTTAGGGGTCAAGGACTACCGAAAGCAGATTTGGCAAAACTCATCAAAAGCAAGGATGGACTTATTTCTTTTAATAACTTTTTATCTACCAGTAAAGATCGAAATATTTCGCTCCAGTTTGCCAAAGATGCCTTGGGAACAACCGATCTGGTCGGTGTTCTTTTTATTATGATGATCGATCCTACAGTTTCATTAACTCCGTTTGCTACCATCGTAGACGTGAGTGAGTTCGCGCAAGAACAGGAGATTCTCTTCTCAATGCACGTCGTTTTTCAAATTGGTGAAGTGCGAAAAATGGACAAGAAAAATCCACTTTATGAAGTGGATCTTAAACTTACGTCAGATGATGACCAACAACTCCGACAACTAACCGACTTTATACGAGAAGAGGTCGATGGCACAGGATGGTATCGAATGGGTCAACTGCTGCTCAAAATAGGTCAATTCGACAAGGCGGAAGAATTGTATACTGCACTACTCGAGCAAACATCTAATGACAGTGATGCAGCGTGTCTCTATCACCAGCTTGGATGGTTGAAAAACGACCAAGGACAGTACACAGAAGCGGCTTCGTTTTATGAGAAAGCACTGAAAACCTACCGAAAAACTCTTCCGGAAGATCATCCTACATTGGCTCCTACCTACAGCAATGTTGGTCTCTCGTATAACTATATGGGTGATTACTCGAGAGCACTTCAATTCTATGAAAAAGCAGTTACCATAAAAGAAAAGGCTCTTCCTCCGAATGATCCTGAACTGGCTACTTACTACGTCTGTATCGGCTTCGTATACAACAACATGGGTGAATACTCGAAAGCACTTGAATTTTACGAAAAAGCGCATAAAATAAGAGAAAAAGCTCTGCCTTCAAATCATCCTGATTTGGCTGCTTCCTACAACAACATTGGTCAAGTGTATAACAGCATGGGCAACTACTCCAAAGCACTTGAACTTTATGAAAAATCGCACAAAATCTACGAAAAAGCTCTACCTCCGAATCATCCCGATTTAGCTGCTTCCTACAACAACATCGGTCAAGTGTATAACAACATAGGCAACTACTCCAAAGCACTCGAGTTTTACGAAAAAGCACATCAAATCAAAGAAAAAGCTCTCCCTCCAAATCATCCCGATTTGGCTGCTTCCTACAACAATATCGGACAAGTGTATAACAACATGGGTGACTACTGCAAAGCACTTGAATTTTACGAAAAAGCACATCAAATCTACGAAAAAGCTCTGTCTTCAAATCATCCCTCATTAGCTACTTCCTACAACAACATCGGTCAAGTGTATAACAACATGGGTGACTACTGCAAAGCACTTGAATTTTACGAAAGAGCACATCAAATCTACGAAAAAGCTCTGCCTCTGAATCATCCCGATTTGGCTACTTCTTACAACAACATCGGTTCGGTGTACAACGACATGGGTGACTACTCGAAAGCACTCCAATTTTATGAAAAATCACATCAAATTAGGGCAACAGCTCTCCCTCCGAATCATCCCGATTTGGCTAATTCCTACAACAATATCGGTTCGGTATATCACGACCTGGGTGAGTATACAGCGGCTCTTAAGACTCTTCAAAATGCTTTTCGGTTTCAACAAACAACATTTGAAGAAGGTAATCTACAGTTTGCCTTTACATACAGCTGGTTTGGAAGAGTTTATCGCAGTATGAAAGATTACTCCAAGGCACTATATTATTTTGAAAAGTGCCTCACAATATTTCAACAAACGTTACCGGAAGGACACCCATATCAGGCTATTACTTATAGTAACATAGGTGATGTTCATCGATTAATGGATAATTACGAAATTGCACTTTCATTTCATCGAAAAGCACTAAATATTCAAGAAAATGTTCAATGTAATCCTTTGGAATGTGCAACAACATATATAAATTTAGGTGTAACATATCGAGAAATGAAGGATTTTTCAATGGCATTGACATATTTTCAAAAAGGATTAGAAATTCGTGAAAGAAAACTACCAAAAAATCATCCTGATTTAGCTGTAATTTATAATAATTTGGCAAAATTATATTTCGCTACTAGACAATATAATATGGCAATGAAAAATGTTCAACAAGCGGTAGAAATTGCTGAAGAAAAATTTCCTTCAAATCATCCTTATCTTGTGGATTACAGAGAAACATTTGAAAGAATTCGAAAGAAATTGTAATTTTTTTTTGCGCGCTTAATAAATTGGCTCGCATTGTCATTCACTCCTCGTTTCAGCTTTTCTTAGCTCATTATCGCGTACACACGTGCGACCTCATGTAAGCCTAAAATGGGTACACGCAAAGCGGACCACACCGAACTGATAGAGCAATGAACGTAAGTATCACGCACAATAACAACAACAGGGACCTACGAGCATAGCGATCTTCCCGGGTATGGTACGGCTTTCGTCTTAACAGTCACAAGGAATCCCCTGGGTCAGGTTACGAAGCCATCTGACAGGCTGTAATATAAGATCGTACCTAACTCTCTCATCTCCTACCCAAGAATATAGTTAGCAATAAAAATTCACATAGAAAACTATCAATCTTGTAGTCCATCGTGAGCTGTATTTATGGTAAAGAAAAAGTTTGAGTTTCTGGCTTGCTTCTGAGGAGATCGAACGTTTTTGGTGAATTTTCACTATAGGTCATGCCATTTGCAGCAAGATCCGGTTGTCGAATTATGATCTGAAACTTTGGCCACATAAAGATGGCATCTAGACTAGTTTGCATTAAAAATTTTAGAACTTTTGGGCTATATCTCTCTGAGATATGGAATCTTCAAAGTGACATGCTGTATGTATTACCTATCGAAAACGACCTATACCTTGAAGGCTCCATATCTCAGAGAGATATAGCCTAAAAGTTCTAAAATTTTTAATGCAAACTAGTCTAGATGCCATCTTTATGTGGCCAAAGTTTCAAATCATAATTCGACAACCGGCTCTTGCTGCAAATGTCATATCCTATAGTGAAAATTCACAAAAAACGTTCGATCTCCTCGGAAACAAGCCAGAAACCCGAACTTTTTTTTTTACCATAGACACAGCTCACGATGGACTACAAGATGTGCGAAACCCCAACTGAAAAGCACTCCGGCACCTGGGAATGTTCTCTTGTAAGCAAAGGGTTGTGAACTAATCTATGGCTAATTAGATCTAACGAAACAGTCTTTAGGCGATTACCAGCGCCAACTACATCGTATTTCACATTTTAATTCGGCAGAGATTGCTCTAACAGCTTTATTTCATATGATCTTCCCTTCACTCGAAGGAATTACCCCATCCAACGAGCCAAAGACCTTAAAGTGCAACAGCTCGTATCTACTTGGTCACCTCAGTAGGCACTTGTAAGTTTCAGGTGAAATCCGACCTCAGATTCGAAATTCTACCCCTCGATACCCTATAGTAAAGGTTCAACAAAAGGCCGAAAAAGCCTAAAATAAAAAAACTTATTTCTGATTGATCGGCTTTCTGGCCAATACGAAGGTCGAATTTGAAATCGTGGTGCGGGTGTGGGTTTGGGTTTGGGTAGATGAGATGTCAATACCACACGCGCACACCCCCACACCTACATCCCATCGACTCCCACCCATACCCCATAAGACACGCCCATATCCACACCCGCGCCCACCCCCACACCTATATCCCATCGACTCCCACCCATACCCCATAAGACACGCCCATATCCACACCCGCGCCCACCCACACCCACACCCCCACCTTATCCCTTAATGCGTTTTAGGACGCTTTTAAATCGCGAAACTGTATCAATAGATGGAGAGAAAACGCTATTTACTTAATTTCCGATAATGTTAGAACACCGTTCCTTAGAGTTTATTTTGTAAATAAAATCGTCGTCTATCTGTAAGAAAAAATAATCTATCGCATGTATTTGTATTCGCTGATATAGTGTTTTGCGATAATTATCATATCAGTGTTCGCTGTGAAGATTGAATGAAGAAGTAGAATTCATATCACGTTGTGTGAAACAGCACACTGCATGTCTTGGTTAGGCCGACTGTCTGTTCAATTCTATCTTGAGCGAGTTTTGAAAGTTTATTCCTTCTTAAATCAATTGTTGTCAAGGTTCCACTGACTGTCAGCAATTTGGTGATCGTATCTAGAGTTCGATCGGTGATGCCGTTGTTGGCGATTGATAATTTGAATAGAGTTGCATTTCTTTTTAAACCATCCAATATTGATATGAATCCGACATCGTCAATTTCATTGGCATCTACGTATAGTTTGCAGAGACTCTTGTTGTGAAGCAACATTTTGCCGAGTGCCTTCGCCCCATTATTACCCGCTTCGTTTTCGTTAATATTAATCGATTGTAAAGTCTCATTGATTTCAAGTGCCATCGACAAAAAGCCGATACCAACACTTGTGATTCGATTGTTATTCAGCCCGACATAGGTGACTGTGTGATTGGCACGGAGCATATCAGCTATTTTCTTTGCTCCTTCATCGCCCATACCCGTCGAACCCAAACGAAGATCTACTAGCGTGAAGTTGCGGCACAGCTCCCTGCCGAGAAAGGCAGCACCTTTGACTTTGAGCGGGTTTCCAGAGAGATTGAGTACCTTCAAAGTCGAGTTGCGTGTAAGCGCTTCACTCAAAGGCTTAACTCCGTTGGATGTAATCTTATTATTTCTGAGAACAAGTTCCGTGCACACGTTGTTGATGGACAATTCGTGTCCAATAGTTTCCATATCGTCATCCAGCAGCTCTTGGTCGCAGAATTTAATTGAAGGGAGTCTTGCATACTTCTTAATGCTTGTGTCACATTCCTCATTAGACTCGCTTGCTTTACTCATCGAAGAAGAGGTCTTTCGACGTTCTGTGCTATAATAGAAGACTTTGTGTGGAATAGTCATAATTGATGATCGCTTAAAGTCTGCACTTTTACATCGAAATTCTTCTACGAAACGTTATAAGGAAGAGCATCCATTTTTATAATCCCACTTTCGACGCACATAACTGACTTATATTACAGGAAAGCCTTCCTCATTGAACACCTCACAAATGTGAACAGTGTTTCCTATACAGAGATTTTACTGCGGTTGTCTTTCTCGCTTCAACACTTGCTAAACTTCTAACCATTGGAATTATCTTTGTTCGATGTAATTTTTTTCCAATTTAACGAAGCTTTTTGACATGAAAAGTCGTTAAAAAATTTAATGAGTTCACAAAAACCAATGTTGTCTGCTTGACCTTAGAAACGCGTTATTGACATATTTCTGTTCGTTACAAGAAGATCGTTCAAGTCGTCTTTCTGCGTTGAAGAAGACTATTTATCACGTTTTCAGTATCAAAAGAGTAATAGCCTTTTTCATTAAATTGTTAAATTTTTAACGACTCTTCAAGAGATAATTTGTGAAATAACGAATGACAACAAGTTAAATACTTAAGCTGACGTACACGTTACTGCTCAGATTGTTTCATAGCTTGCGATTGACCGCAAGTATGAACTTTCTTCAATGATCGTTACTTTCCTAAATTTTGTTTGTTTGAAGAGGAATGTCCAGCAAAACAGTTCCATATTGGATGCATTTTCTAACCAAATTCTGAAAAAGATCTTGATATCAGTAAAATTATTTTTTTAATGGATAGCAAAACCAACAAGAAGTACAATAACTATTTTTCTATTGTCGATATGTCCACGTTTTAACTAGTATCTTCTTATCATTTCTGCCATGCTTTGATATGCATTTCTGGTACGTATAGGAATACAAAATTCTAGCGAGTAAAGTCATAAGAAGTTTAGGTTTTGAGATATCAACAAAAGAAAAAATGTTGTATTTCCTGATTGATTTTGCCATCTATTACGAAACAATTGTAGTGATTACAGGATTTTCTTAAACATTGGATTCGAAAGTACATCCAATATTGTACTGTTTAGTTGAATATTTCTCTTTAGATGAATAAACCTTAAGACGATATTGGTCATTGAAAGAAGTTCGTCATACTTGTGGTCAATAAAAAGCATCAAGAAATCTAAGCAGTAATGTACACATCAGCTGAAGTATTTAGTGGCGATGAAAAAGCCATGTTTTTTATATTAAATGTGAACTCTATGGACTAAAAAGTCAACTTAGCTCAACTCAATAGTGAAATTTCCCAAAAAATGTCGAGTCCAACTACACAAAAAAAAGAACTTGAACTTTCTGAAAAATATAGTTAGTTCACTCAACTGCATATCTATACTATTCTTGTTTCTATATATTTGTCTTTCTATTTTCTTTACTATTATAGCTAATTCTTTGTCAGCTAAAATTATCAGAAAAAAAATATTAATTATTTTCATTTTTATATTGGTATACACTGTAAAAAAAAATAAGAGTAGAATAATAAAGCCTTACGGGTTTATGAATGTGCAACGTATAAGAAACCCTTTTTACCATATTTGAGAATTTTCGTCAACCCTTCAAAGATGTATGACGCTCTGATAAAACTCTAAAGGGTTTCTAAAATTTTTGATATACAGCAAAAAGGGTTTATTATTGTAGGGTGTATGGATGTTTCTTTTATTTTATTTTTACCTACGCCCTCTTTGTTTCGGCTCATGACATGTGTTACTAGGGTTTGTTTTCATATTGTTCGAGAGTATTTTCGAAGCACTACAGAACAGCGTAAAAAAACACCCTGAAAATACACTGATCAGTCAAAAGAAAACTATCAAGACGGCTTGTGCCTTATAATTTTGTGATATTTTTTACTAGTATTTAGCAGATTTCGATAGAAATGTTATGATTTGAGCGAAAATTAATACAATATTCTGAATCAGCATTCACAAATGAGTGGGTGTGCTTGTATTTCAAATATTTGGCTAAACTTTCTTTTAATCGAATTCACTCCTGACGTGCGACAGGCTTAGGCCAAACAATGAATTCCATCAAAACTCTGCTTTTACCATGTAGGCATCTGCTATTTGGAGTTCGAATATCATTTTATAACATCATAACTTGATAGTCACTGTAAAAACAACTTTTTTGACGAAATTTATTTTTTTCACCCAATCCTGACGGGAACCAAGGCTGACTTTTCGATAGGAAAAAAGATTTGCAAACTATTTGAAATACAGGTACACCCACTCAGTTTTGAATGCTGATTCAGAATATCGTATTAATGTTCGCCCAGAGCATAACTTCCTTATAGAAATCTACTGAATACTAGTCGAAAATGTCACAAAATTATGGGGCGCGAGTAGTTTTGCTAGTTTACATTTGACCGGTCAGCGAATTTTCAGGGTGTTTTTTACACTGTTTTGTAGCGCGTCGAAAACACTCTCGAACGATATGAAAACGAACCCTAGTAGCACACGCCATGAGCCGAAAAAAAGAGCTGACTATCACGTATAGTTCAGTTCAACGCATATGCGATGACAGTTTTATATTTCAATCGGCCTATGCGTAATAAAAACAAGTGGTATATGGTTAATTCTACCAAACCACACTTTGAAACACTTGATGTGATAGTTTAATATAGAAACGATCAAATTACTCCAGGCAGTCAATTTCAATAGTCGTTGAATCTCTCCTTTACAAAAGCAAAACTACGAAAATCTCTCGAAAAATATGATAGTAAGACCTAAACCTTCTCTAATAAGTCCGTTAAAATCGGACTATTCCGTAAAAAGCTATCTATATTTGGAAAGATGAGATGTTGACGCATCCTTCTATGACCAACATTCAGCATTGGCTTTTTTTCATAAAACCGAGTTTTCCAGGGGGAAGGGGCCTTAAGTCATGTTTCTAATAACATGACGGTCTTAATTTAATAGCATTAAATGAAAGTGACGTCTAAGTCCTAAAGCATATATTTTTTCATATTTTGAATTGCGAGCATATTGAATCAGGGATGCTCTGGTGGCGATCCACTGTCTAGAAGTGGAGGAGATCAGTTACCAGAATGGGCACCAAGTAACTGGTAGCAGGGAATTTGGTGAGCTTGAATTTTTGGCGAGGGATGACTTCTTTCACAAAAATAATAATTTCGTTTAAAGTTTGAAAGAACGCTTTTGATGTTAGCAAATTCGATTCTATTAGTGATTTCTTGAGATTATTGAGATTGAATTTTTCGCAAAAGCCACCCATAGATTCAGGCTCTTCAGTCCTGAATACTTGTGATCGAACATCATTTTACATCGTGATTTTCTCAAAACAGGATTTTCCTGATAGAAAAGTGTAGCTCACAGATTTCGTGACTTGCCACAAGTCAACTGGTCTGTATCGATAACTTCACGCGCTTTATTTACTACTGAATTATCTGCTAATACGAAGAGTATAGGTACTCAACTCATGGTATTTTGTCAAGATCTTTGATGGAATCAAATAACTTTTCCGTCAGTTTTTCAAACAATCAGTTGATTCGTTGAACCTTTACGGAGAAGTATGAAATAGATGAATTGGGTGAGTGATGAAGTATTATTTCTTACTGCGTAGGCAAAAAAACACCATATCAATAAACGTTTTTGCACGAAAGATATAGGAGAAAATGGTGAATACAAAAAGAATAGCTGAGAAGAGCATTGTTTATATGACTTTTTTTCTTCATGTGCCATCTATAGCTACACTTATATCGAACTGCACAACTGCAAAACTCACATGATTGCAATTATAGCAAAATACTAGTAGAAAAGAAGGGAGAAAGTATACAAAAAATACAAAAAGGTGCATAGAGCGACATGTTGAGTTGAAAAATAAGAAATACCAATGATAAAGATGATATCATTAGTCTTTATTATCTAAGCAGAGGATCCGGGCAGAACAGGCTCTTGTAACAACTGAAACCATCCTGGATCTATCCTTCGAGGAAGCAGTATAGCTCGCAAATTGCTTTCCAGAAGTCAAACATCCGTTTAAGACAACAACTTGAAAGAAAAACTGTGTTTCGATAGTTTATGACGAAAAACTAATGATGTGGTAGTGACTTCATTACGGTTCTTTTGACAAGTTAGAATCTTTCTGAAAATTGAAAGTCGCACCAAAATATAGAGCACCAAAAAATTATATTTAGACCATCATCTGTTAAAATAAGAATCAGACCCTCTATTGGTTAAAAACGAATTGGAAGGAATTTTAGTGACAGAATCACCGCCACTAATGTATTACTTTTACAAATGTCAAGAAATTCCTATAGAAGTAACGAAATGACATCCCTTTCTCAAAATTGTATACTCTGTCGAAAGTCTCGCTAGTTCTCGTAAAAAGTTCCGAAAATGACATATTTGCTGATACGAAAAATCTGAAATTAAGAATCTATACTGGAATATGACTTTTATTACTTCTAAGACATATCTTCTTTGTAGCATTTATTTTTCTATGCAAAAGTGTAGCTATGTAAGAGAAAAAGCATTTCTATATGCTATCGACATCGTTCTACACGATGATCGAATTGATTTCGGTTAACTCAGCGGGGCAATGTCCCTCACTTAGGTATACCGTTATGTGGATAGGTTGATATCAGGATATGGCGGGATAGGACAAAAATGTTTGCCCTGTGCTCATCTCTGATGGTAAGATATGTGAATGATTCTTCTACACATTTGCATAGACGGCATACAATTCAAGTAGGGAAATTGAAATATCATACGCGTGAGAACGAATACAACATTTAACGAGGTATAATGAGTTACTTACCGCTAAAAAGATAATCATGAATGAAAAAGCATAAAAAATCTAATACGTTTTCATGAGTTTCAGAAACCTAACGAAACATAATGAAACTTTCTTCATCAGTCTTCGTTCGTTTGTCTCTTTAATGCAACTTTTGACGTTAGTTTCAACGCTCACTTCGTTAAACGCCTTTTATTTTTACATGAGTCTTGTTTGTTCACTAAATAATAAAATGAAGCAAACATCTTCTTTTTTATGGCCATCATTGCCTCGGAAAATATAGAAGTGATTCTTTTTTTGTGATAAATCGACTAAGACCTTTGTTAGAATATCTATTGTCATTGTCACTCAAATTTATTTCAGCCTGGCAAAAGACTTTATATAACTTTTGAAGCGACTACTTCTTAGTGAGGTGTCAGCGTTCTCGTTCCTAAGGAACGGGAACACATCTCATATTGCGTTTTAAAGCATTGTTACAATATACCGAGATCAGTATACATCTACTTTGCTAACCGTTTTATTTGAGAGTGTGCTGAGTTCCCCGTTCTCGTTTCTGGTAACTGGAACGTCATGTGCGTTACCTGTTTATGGGGAGCAGAAACCGAATAGAAGGCTCAAAGGAGAAAAGCGGATAAGGCCGTTTTCTGGATTCCCTTAGAATTGCCTTATTTCTATCAGATTCGTTTATTGGATCGTTCCTAATCATCTTTTCAAGACTATTCTTTGAAAAAAACAGCGTTGACCGTTTTGTGTCTGGGGTTGCCCACGTTTATCATGGAGAAAACTTGTCAGTGCACCCTCATTGGAGCTGAAATGTGGAGCTCACATCTTTCGTATCATCTATAATACCTAACCACCAAAGGTTTCTCGGAGTGCCAAAAGTTGGTGGAGGATCGACGATTTTTAAAAGTTGCCGAATTCGTGTGGGGGTGGAGGAGTTATTGCCCCCCTCCCCCACTTGGTGATGTCTGATAACCACATGTAAAACTCGTAGCTAACGTTTGTAATTGGCAGTGTCCGTGATGGGAAGAGGGGGACGTGAGCCGGAAAACTTCGACTTAAAACTTACCCTCACTATTTGCTTGGAAAACCTGTGAGTTCCACAAAAATTCTTGTCTTTTAGGAGTCAAAAACCATATGTGGTTGTAATCTCAGATGTATTAGTCACGTATATCACAATGAGAGCTCTTAAAACTCTTTGATTCCAGACATAGTCCTAGCTACTCTGTGAAACTCCATTTTTAATTTTTGGAGTCCTCATATAATTACTCTTCATTAAAATTTAGTAGAAAATAGTTGTTTGTACCTAGAGTTTTGACTTCTCTACAAATCGAAACTTTTCATACGGAAAAATGTAAGCTTTGAAAAAGAAACGGCAATTCCAGAGGCGACATTTACACTTTTTAAATACGTATACTTTTGTCCTGATAAATTTCTATGAAATCAGTCTTGCCGCAATGTCAAAGTTGGACGATAAGACTGACTTCTTAAGATCTATCAACTAATAACGTCAGAAATGAAGAAAAATGTGTACAACAGGATTAAAAACCTGAGTTTTCAGTGTAGCTGGCCTTTTTCTCTAGATTTGCCTATGTATGTTTGATGTTCAGGATGAAGACGGTATTGTCACGACGCATATTCTGGACCGTAGGGATAACTTTTCAAATTCTATCAATTGACCACATGAGAGCTACATAAAATTTGGGCAACAGGATAAAAAATGTAAAACATCGACGAATTAGCCTTTTCCATTGTTTTTCTACATATGTGTGGTTCACAGAAGTAAGCCACATTTACTGCAACGTAAAACTTGACGCATATCTCTATATTTTCAAGTTTCATCAATCCTCGGTCTGAGAAAGACGGAAAACAGATACAAAATAGTGGGAATTCCAAAAATCTCGACCATGTAGTATTTTGTTGGTAGATTTGTGTATATTTCTGTGATGGATCGGACGACAATGAGCTTGTAGAAAGAAAAAGTGATACTCTACCCGAGTTTTTGTGATTCTATCAATTCGCACACTCAGCAGTAAATAAAATAACACTGATTATGAAGACAATAATTGAGCTCCTCAAATATTGCCATATATGACGTACATTCTATGATAGCATAGTGACAGATTTTCGTTAGATCTTGTGATACAAGGCACTCCAAACGTTTGGTGGGAAAAAATCGTAAACAGCTGTGAAATTGAAGGAAAGGCATATCCAGATGAAATTTGATGCATCAAGATGTTGCATAGTCCTTAGAGTGCCCTCAAAATTTCAGTCAAAATAGATGATCCTTTTCTGAGATACTCCATTTTAAAGATATTGAAGTTTCCTGACTATTTTTTGGCTTATGAACCTTTCCTGAAAATCCTGTATATCGGCAAACAATCATTGTTTTCAGCCGAAATTTTGAGAATATTCTAAGGATCATTCGACCTTTTTACAGACCATATTTTGTCTTGAAATCCATTTACTTTTAGTTTTCTGTGCAGAGTATTGCGAAAAGTAGCACGAAAAAAGCCATAAAACACATTTGGACATTTTAAATGGTCCACCTTATTTTTCAAACAATTTGACTTTAGCTTGCTTCAAGTTTTATTTCATTCTCATAAAGAAAACTTCAGAGAATACGTATGGCATTATGAAAATCTCATGCCAATCGCTTGAATCGTTGAAGAGTGATTCATTCACAGTTTTTTAACGCCGCACTTTTGGGACACTGTGTAGATATGGAATAAAAAAGAGCAGACTACGAGGTGACCAAAATTGTGGTTGGTAAAATTTCTTTTCTATCTATTGTCTGGTTAGTATAAAAAGAAAATGAACAAAAATTTTGATTGCAGACATTGAAGAAAAGCGAGGAAATATTGTAGTAGCTCTACTTCGATTTCAGTTAATCTACTTTGTTGTTTGTTTTTGTTTCTCGGCTCAAAGATAAAAGGATAGTTTGAACAAAAAATAAATCCGTTACACTCTCACTGATATCAGAAACTCGTGCCTATCAGTGGTGTTATATTGATGTTCAAAGTCGACGTTTCTCGAGTTCGTCAAGTTCCCGTGGCACTTCAAGGCTCTAGTGTTGGATCTTTGATCATGCATATCGAATTCGTTTTGTTTTTGACTTCTCTTAGGTGTCACAGTCATCATATACAATTATTCTAGTATATATGATGCATTGATAGCAAATGTAGTTGCGGCTTCGAACAATAAATTCCGAACAGTATGTAAAGCATTAAATGTATTCCAGCGATTTGTATATTTAAGATGGGTTTTCAAAAAAATCTTCATATGTGAGATAGGCAGGAGACAAAACCAACAATAATGGTTTCTATGAGGTCTTATGCACAATTAGTGCGCTACTGACGCGACTGAAACATAGAGGGTGTCTTAACTTTTGTCATGCATACGACGAAATTGTGTCATATGATATTCTTCATCCTCGCCTATAATCTTTCTATGTGTATAAGGCTCCCCAGTCAGTGGCGTAGCCAAGGGGGAGGCAAATGGGCAATTGCCCATTTCATTTTAAGAGTTGCCCATTGTAATTTTTAAAAGTAAGACTTTGCCCATTGAATTTTCTAAATTGTTTAGTTCTTTGCTGCTGCATACATCTATAAAGATCTCAATATAAATCCAGATGAAATATGCAAATTATATACACAAATGCATCGTCGTTGTCTTGATTTAGGTGTTTGAATTTGAAATATAAATCTTATAAATAGAGACATTCCAAATAGACTAAACACACATGACTCAGTATTAAGGTCTCTCCACCCTCAAAAATCAATACCAGTTCCGGAACATTCTAGTGCCATGACATTCGGAGAATATGTTGTAGCTGTAATAGAGAAGCTATGGTAAAACTTTCAGTTCTATATCATGACGTTTGACAGAGATATCCACCAAACAAGGTTAAAAAATAGCTGATTCGGCATCCTAAATTTGTTGGCCCAGGGCCTTTATATATATTTAATTTTTTTTTGATTGAAAGAGTATGTCAGGATGCAGGGCACCAAAGACTCATATTTTTTTTGAATTTTTATCTCTTGAAAGGAGAGAAGAAATACAAGTTTGATGAGTCAAAACACTCTCTAAAAATGGAGCTCAATTTATAAAAGTGATTGTACATATAACAGAAAAAAAGCTTAACTAGAAAGAAGGACTCTTTGGTGTCGCATGTTTTGACATGCTGTTTCAAACAAAAAGAATTAAATACATACAGGGTGGTTAGAAAGTAACCGAGCAGTCTTTGATTGCGAATAATTTTTGAAAGGAACAAGAGAGAGAGCTGCAGTTTTTATCGTTTAAAAGAGAGAGAAAACTGCATCGAATCTTGAATACCGAATTTTTATAACAAAATTTCTCATGGTTTTAAAACAAGTTTCTTTAAAAANTGAAATCTTTGTCATAAGGTACAAACATATTGAATGTTTCCGTAGTATCTACATGTCGTTGCAGCTTTTATACCCTTTAACCAACTATTCAACTGATAGTTTAAAGATGAAATTGAAGCCCAATCAAGCAGCTATTAAATGCACAATATAAGTAATATTCTATCAACTCTTTTTATTAAAGAAGAAAGTCCATTATAAAAGGGCTAACTCTTATAATAATGAGCCAAAATATGTGAAATTGTGGAAAAGGTTTATTCATGAAAGCTTTGTGCGAACTTCATGAAACTTATAGCAATTACTAACCTCAACATTCTCTATCAATTGATATGTAAATTAGTATAGTAAGCCAAGTAAATTACCAATGGGCCGATACGGTATCTTATGCGCCCCCGTCCTTTGATGAACTTCTCTCAGGTGAGTTCTCGCTCATTGTCTTTTTTTCAGTAGCATTTCAATCTATTTTTCTCAAGCACCGTCCACTTGCTATTACAATATTGGAAATCTGGATGACAGGAGTGTCGATTGTGACGGTGTTATTTGCTCACGTCAGTGCAACACAAATCAAAAGTATACTGTGGCCTCGGACTATAAAAATGCAGCTTGTGCCACAGGAGTCTGCTTAGGTATGTAAAAGCATGTCCATTATCACAACAATGGATTACAACAGTTGCGCACAGTATAAAAACTATCAAGAATCACTTTTGGTTGACTTAACTGAATATATCCATGAATTTTCCCTAGCTCAATACTAGCTCATTACAATTAGGCATAGCCTACATATTGTGGTCTCTAGTTTGACTATTTTGATACAAAAAAATTTAGAATTAATTGTTAGTAGACCACACCTTTGTCTGATATGGGTCAGTTTTTTTCTGACCATACTCGAGTTTGACTGTGTGGGAGTTGTAATTGCACAGTTCTCAAACGGACAAGTGATAACACTCGTCCACGACATGATTGAAGAATAACTAATTGCTAGGCGAGATCTTTATGTCACATCTAACTAAGTATAACAAATATTCACAGGAAAATGTAAGAAAATCTTGGCTGCTTGCAAGCGTATTCAAAACAAAATCAGTTCCGTCTCTCAAGTCTTCTATCCGTTCGATGTTGAATATAATAATAGCATCAACCATTTTATCGGATCCTCGATTGCGTTCTCTATCTGTAGTGTTGAACCAGGCACAGCTGTCGATGTTGCAACAGTAGTAAGTAATATTATAGCTATGTACAGTATTTCTCTCGGTCACATACTTATTCATGTAGTTGACAATCATTAGAGAGACTCGAGTTCCATTTGCAATCAAAGGCGGTGGGCATTCATTCAATCCTGGATTCAGTTCGACAACGGGTATTCTTATTGCCATGAGACGCTTTCGTCAAGTAACGTACCATGCAAATAGTCAGACGGTAGATTTAGGACCTGGACTCGTGTGGGACGAGGTGTATCAAGCGCTAGATCCATTAAATGTTACCGTCGTTGGTGGCCGACTTCCTGGGGTAGGCATTGCTGGACTTATACTCGGTGGTGGCTACAGTTGGAAATCAAGTCAATATGGTCTCAGCATTGACAATGTACTTGAATACGAGGTGAGCACGAAATAATCATCTAAGAAGTTCTTTACCATACGTACATTCAAACAAAAATTGCTAACTTTTTCATCACAGAAATAGTAGTATTGGATCTCTTGAATATGTCTCATACGAAATTACAGAGATCATCTCTTATTAGCAGAGATAATTTTTACAAATACATGGTGTTTAAATCTTTTTCAGTGTGACCATGTTATCATCACGAAGTGTAGATTTTAATAAATTTTTATTTGAGAAGCTCCATTTTTCAACATTGTTATGAAATCATTTCATCTTTTATATGTCTTTCAGCTGATTTCTCCAGAGGGCAGGATTGTTTACGTGAACAGCATGTCGTATCCGGATATCTTTTTCGGATTAAAGGGTGGACTCAACAATTTTGGCATCGTATCCAGATTTACCATGCGTGCCGTACCACAATCAGAAGTCTATGGTGGAATTGTCATTTACAATCCACCTGAGTTCAACGCGCTTATGCAGGCTTTGGCCAATTTTCAAGCGAACAATAAAGATCCGAAAGCACAATTGACTGGAACGCTTCTTGTGACGCAAGGCCAATATGTCTTCCTATTTGTTATTTTCTACGATGCACCAACCGCACCATCGAGTATCTTCAACGATTTCATAAGTATTCCGCACTCTGGAACTCTCAATACTCAATCGTATTTCTCCTTTGTCAAGGCTGTACCAGTCGACTTAATCGCTACTCCAAGGTAAATCACTGTCATTCATATTTACAGCATATGTTGTAGGATAGGTCTATTTAGATAGTTTGAACGGAATTTTCACTTTCTACTAGTCTGAATAAAAATGATTTGTAGTACAAAATCCCACTATGAGATTTTTTCACGAAAATTATAAAATTATAGTCAAGAGTTATCTCCTCTCTTCTCAAAAGTAGCGAATTTAAATATTTTTTTTTCTTTTCTGATTATACAAGTTTGAGATGATCAGTTTGTGACGTTGTTTAAGTAAGGAAAGCAATAAATTTTACAATACTATGGTTGCAAGGAGCAATATACATACGATAGCTAACAAAAGCGTTTATTCAATGAACCTGCATTTAAGAATGAAAGATAACAGTTTCTTGTTTGAATAGAGGTCGCTGCAATACTGTCGCCCTCACACAATTAAACATCAATTTATTGCTAGCAATACACAATCAAGTCTTATATTATAACTCAACGTTGGGTTCGAAACCCGGGGCATACTTTGGAGTTACTAACGAACCATTTGTTTCGAGTTATTTCGATATGTCACAAGGTGGCGCTTATCCACATGTTGCTTCATCCGCACCACTTCTTCCTTTCCTTATTCAATTCGGTTGGACATTATCATCAGATGATGATGTGTTTATTGGTGGACTTAAGTCAATATCCAACGCCATTCTACAAACAGCACTTGATGATGGCCAAGATGTGGGTGGATCAAAACAGATTCTCTATCCAAATTATGCTCTCGAAGATACACCTCTCGAGAAAATGTACGGCAATAATCTGCCTAAACTTCGACGCATCCGCAAAGCATGGGATCCGAATAACATCATGTGCCTCTGTGGAGGTTTTAAGTTTTGAAAGAACTTATGAAAATGTGACTTTTTATTTTATTCAAGCTAATTTATCTTTCGCTTCTTCATATTTAATCACCAAATTTATTTTATACGAATAAAATCTGGTAAAAACATGTTTTATCAAAATTATACGTGTGAGAACTAAGAAGAAATATTCGCAGTCATCGAACTTCTCCTAAAAATATCTTTCATAGGATTCGATTCAAAACAACTACATAAATATATTACTTAGATCATAGCAAAAAACAGTGATGGAGGTACTTTACATCTTTATAAAAAGATTTACGAAACTTTCTTTGTTTGCAGTCTGATAGAGAAAAAGCCCTCTACTTTTCTATGCTATTTGATAAGGCTTCAACTAATATCATAATAATAAACTTTCGCTAAGACTTGTTTTACTATAATATGTGCTTGGTAGCACTAGTGCCTATTCACTGGGTATTTTTTTGGATAAGTGTTAATACAAACATGATAGAGAATTACGATTTTCATTTTTCGGAAGAGGGGATCAAGATTCATCGAATCATGCTTTTTATAGGTTTTTTCTGACGTGATTTTTTTAGAGGGTTTTCAATCAACCTTTTTGAAAACAATCATATTCGTGAGATGTTCACAATGAATTCTCAACTTTCACATGCATATTGAAATCGTCGATGGAAGATATGCAAAACTGTACAAGTTTCAGACATTTAGAATCAATCATTAAGAAGTAATAGGTATCACAGTCGAAGTTTTGAGTGATTTTTCTGACGATTTCTCTAAATGAAATTTTTACTATTTTTCTTTTTGATAAGAAACCATTGTCTCCACACTTAGAAAACTGATTAACCCTTTCGCATCGACATAATTACTGCTTTTTCATAATTTGTGAAAGGTTTCATTTCTTTATTTGTGACGACTGTAATAATTCAAAACAACTTTCATCAATGTTTCACTTATAAATATGAACTATGAACATTCCTTTATCAGTGATAAAAGAATCAGCTGCTTTGGTCAAAGTATGGCAGATATATTTAATTTTTTCTGTAGTAAATGAACTTTTCGGGTACCCTTTAGTGTGACCCATCGGTGGGCTACGTCACCACAAAAGGGTTAAACAAATAGCAGACCATATATTTGGGAAATGTATAATACATGCATCTTGATGTTCTCTTTCAAACAATGAAAAAAGCAGTTCTTGATCTTGTTTGTATCAAAATTTATCCAACAAAATACCCACTGAATAGGCAATAGTAATACCAAGCACATATCATAGTAAAACAAGTCTTACCGAAAACATTCTTTTCTTTATCAGACAATATAGAAAGAAAGTTTCTTAAATCTTTTTATAAAGAATTGAAGTACCTTCTTTACTGTTTTTTGGTATGACCTAAGTATAATAGTATCATCTCGCTTGCATTTGTGATAGTCAGTTACAATCAAAACACTTCCGCATATTTTGAATCTTCTTATCAGCATTAGTTTTAGAGAACAAAAAAAAATGTATGTATCTCTATTGATTAAAATATCAAGATGATGAAGAGGGTTAAAAATCACATCAATGAAATTTATTGAGAGAAAACTTTTAGTTAATGAAACTGTTAAAATTATCATGCATTTTATAAAAGACTAAAATTTCCACTTCCGTACGTAGCTCCATCTCCATAAATATGCAAAGTGTGAGTATTTGTTGATCTATAATAATGTATATTTGAATCTGTTTGTATATCATTCGTTTGCCAACTGTTTCCATACGATGATATTGGGTTTGAAAATGCGTATAATTTATTATCGTGTGCACTGTATAGGATATCTGTAGCTTGAAAATAATAAAAATTATAAATAGCAGTTCCAAACCATGCTTGACTAAATTGTGAAGTAGAATCAAATGATGATGATATTGGAGTTGAACTTGTTGAAAGAGATGCCGTTGAAATTCCAAATGAATTCGAATATGATAAACATTTATCCGCTTTTATTTTCCATGTTGTTAAATTTTGATAAGTACCACTCGATATTAAATATGATTCAAGTAAATAAATATCACGAGAATCTAAAAGCATTGGACTTCCAGACATAACATCATCTGGGTCCCATGCATTCATCATTACTCCTAAATTTAATGAATGACAATAAGAAATCATTGTATTTTGACGAGAACGAGTTACACCATAATCATAACTAAAAAAATCAATTGTATTTCTTTTTAATTTAGAAAACTCCTTACCCAGCATCATCCCACAAGATTCCTTTGATTTCCATAGCTTGCCAGTCATCAACAGTTGTTTGCATTTGTAAAATAGATAAGTTTTTTGTTGTAACTCCTAGATCAATATAACCAAAACTTAACTTTCCAAGATTATTTAATGATTGAATAATTATTTGTGTATTAGCATGATCACCATGAGAAGATGAAGCTATTCCGTCACCAAAAACAATCACATCAAATTGACTGAATGTGTTGATGGCTAAAGTTAAATTTCCATAAGCACCATGAACTAATGATGGCCATACATAATAAATACCAAGACGTTTAGGAACATTCACATTTAATGAATTTGAATTATTATTCGATCCTGAAGTCAAAGAAAATGCATAGATATTATCTATTCCTTATAAACAGTTATAGCTGATTCATTATTCATGTTTGTCTAAGATAATTTTTATTTATTATTACCTTGATTAATTTTTAGAATAACAATTAGTGGAATAATAGTAGCAGTCATTACCAAAAACAATACACCAATAATCGCTAAAATTAAACCTAGTTTGGTGAAACCATTTGTGGATGTACAACAACAGCATTCTGAAGCATATCCTATCTTCTTCTCACGATTATGTCGTTCATCTTCGTCATCGGTTGAGTCAAATCCAACAGGTTTCCGCTGAGTACTATTAATACGAATCGATGATGTTGGGAAAACGCGTGACTAAAATCGATTTTGAAAAATTAGTGCTTAACAAGGAACTGAATACCTTCATTATTGTTACTTCAATCCATAGTCTGAATTTGAATAAATGTCTTCTATGCTTTTGTTGTATGAATAATAACATTCTGTTAAGATTGAGTTTTTATTCTCTTTTGCAATAAAAACATCATTAAGTGAAACCATATTAATAGACAAAAGCATCAATATTCTAAGTCTTTATATCTACATACGTAAAACGATGTTATTATTGTTTTAGTTTACTTCAATTTTTACTTTAAAAGAAATCTTATTTTTCTCCGTTAACAAAACCTATGTTTTTTTCTTTTTGCATCACTAGAGAAAAAAAAGCCATCAAATAATACAAATAATTCTTTTCAAATCTACTTATTATTATTGTCCAAATCGTTTTGATTGAAAAACCGCTATTAAATTATTTCCAATGCTCAATCACTTCGAGAAATACAACATTTAAAATTTCAATCTATTTGAAATTTTGCACACAGTAAAGGAAAGTTATTTATGAGTTTCATAAGATCATTCAATTTCAAGAACTCAATTTTTAAATCACTTCTATCAACTGAAAATGTGAATTTATTACTAACGGCATGATGTTGTAGTAAAGCTTGCTGAAAGAAAACTTTAAGCGCGAGTTAACTCGAGATTTAACAAAAAATTCCTTGAAAAAAAAATGAATCAATAAAAGAAAATGAGTAATACGATCAACAAGTTGAAAAGATCTCATATATCTGTTTAGTTATCAACTTGAGCAAAGACTTCTTTAAAAAGGTATTTCATTCTAATATTAAATTACGTAATCATTAAAGATAAAAGTTCTATCAAGAACAAAATCCAATGTTTCTTACTCATAAGTTGTATCTGAAGTACTAAAATATAGTATGTACTTAATTCGTTTTCTGTTTCATAGTCTCATTTTTTATTAACATTTAAATCCTCCAATGTATAATTTCACAAGCAAAACTTTTCTTTAATGAACTTCCAATGCTATGACTACTTGCAACAATTGTATTTGTAAGACCTTTTTCAACGAATTTAATTCGGCTACCTAAAACTAATGATCGAAATACGATAGTCGTGTTTTTGTAGACCTGATGATGCACTTCGATGTACTATCCTGGAATAAGTATATTTGAACCGTTTTTTCAATTTCTTTTTTATAAATATAAATTTTTAACAACTAGCTTTTTTCTTTTGTTTCGCTTTATTTGCTATGATGCGATTGCTATTCATCCCGTGAGTTCATCTTTGGTCATACAAATCAAATAAAGCCCGTAAAAGAACAATAACAATTGTCTCTGCAAAATATGATGGTTGTAGCCACTTTAACAATAACTGAAGAATGAAAAGACTTAGAGAGCTTTGTTTTTCACTGTTGCTTAACTCAATGAATACTCTATAAATTCACCAATAAACACTTGAGATCTTTGCAGTTTTAAGTTTTCATCATCATGAATTTTTTGAAATATTTTTTTGCGACCATTTTAGTTCCTTAAATACTTAGATGCATAAACTATTTGAAAAATAATTCAAAAGGTCCTTTAAAACGGCCGTAAAACTGATTTCTCTAGTTTTTGTGGCTCTTGAAGCTTATTCATAACCCTCAAAACTCATGAAAACGATTCTATTCATGAAGTAGTAGACTTTATTGTGAAGTGATGAGTAAAAAATAAAGCGTCTTAATCAAATCTCATAAGACAGAAATTTCAATTTCAGGTGTGCAATTTCAGAGAAGTTGAATATCTCTCTTTTTAAATATGTAATACTTCATACAATAGCAGCACGCAAATTCATATTTTTTGTTTTCGCTAATTCTCAGTTGAATACACCGACTAGTTTATATCTGAATAGAGCACGTTCATTGTGTTCATAAGATCGATTCCAAAAAGATGAAATCTTGTCTATCAAGTATTTTACTCGATGCTTTTTTTGATTATTGATACTGAAAGAGCTCGTTTTTATGAATTTCAAAGATATGAGTAGTCTTCGACGGCAACAAAAATTAGAGAGATCGGTGTGGAAATCTTAAAATTACGAAGATTTCAATTATTTATTGGTCAAGTTATCAAGGATTCATTGATCTAAGTTAAGTAATAGTGAAGAGCGCAGCTTTTTAGCTCTTATTTTTCTTCAAGTATCAAGGAGACAATAATTCTTATTTATGCACAATATTATGCTTTCTAAAGAATATTCCATTTAGAAAGCAATCTAATGACTAATTGGTATAGAGGCTTTTTGCAATTATTCATATGTTTATCATTTTTCTCTCTTTCACATTATTGAGAAACGAGAAAAGTCTTATTTTCTAGATGAAACCATCTAAGCTTCTTCTCGATTTACATGGTCATAACCGTTTTATCGTGCAGCTGGAAAAATTTTCGAAAGACGTGAGATTGTAATCCTATGTATCTAATAATGACATCTTATAACATTCGTATGAATGTTATATTATGAGTTATCGCAACTTATAACTATATATGCTGAAGAGTAAAGATTTCGAGTAGATTTGGATTACTCATTCTTTATATGGTAGTGGCTATTTGTTTAATATAATGAAGATAACTGGAATATATTTAGACATATATTCTTTTGTAAAGACAATAGTATTCTGAACAATCGACAACAAAAATATAGTATGAGAATATGAGGTTTATTAAATATTGTTTAAAGGTCACATCATATCGATATTGGTCATTAACGCAGTACCGACTGTTAAAAGGTGTTGCATGTGCTCAATAATTCACACAGAACTTGCAACTATTTAATATAGCCTGATTCAATTATAATCACTGATGGTAAAGTAAGTATTGGTTTATACAGATTTTGTTGATATTTTGGAAGAAAAATCATAAAAACTGAAAACAACAAAATAAAGTGAAAATTCATTTAGTTAACATTTTAAACGAAGATTTGAAATTTAATTATGAATTCGTTTCGTGAAACATGCGTAATTCTGCTTGTTGGTATCAGGTTCGTTTTTTTGCTTTCCAATGAAGAGATTTCTACTACTGAAGAATTGGGCAACTAGTATCTGTTAAAGTTTTTTCGTCTTCGTCTTACATTGTGTTATTATCGCTTTAGAACTTTTTCTATCTCATCCACACATATCAGCATCTTAGTAAGAAGAAATAGTCTTTCTTTCTGTCATACGTGCCTAACGTTTTTTTCTCGATTGTAAAAGTCTCTCAAGTTGAAACTCAACTGACTTTCAGATGTATAAAATAGACTACTGTCAAAGATAGAAAATAATAAAAGATAACTACGTTTAGAATCTTCTATTCTCCATGATCTATTTTTTAATTTTGCAGTATACAATGAATTGCAGATGGGTTTCAAAATAGAAAAATCAAATGCTGAACTAAGTATGTCAAGAATACAAACAAAAAGGCAGAAATAAAATCTCGAATAAATAGCTAAAATGTCTTTATAAACGACTTCTCAGCGACTTGTTTAACAGTGTTCTTGTATGCATAATCTGTTGAATAAACTTGATAGGAATAATATGTTTGAACTGACGGATGTGTGAAATTTGACGAATAAAATACGCTTAAAAATATTTGATTTTATGAGGAAAACGTACTCGTTCAAATAGAATAAAACAATTGAAAATGATCAAATACTCGTTATATCTATTATATTTATAGATAGATAGATGGAACTAAAAAAAGAAACTTTTTTCTTGTCATTAAAGTAACATTAGAGAATACAAAAAGTATCAATTTACTGATTTTTCGAATAGATTGAACATATAGAAAAACGTACAACAATAATGACAACACTTACATGTAGTATTAAAACTTTTCTTTCATGTCATATGAAATTACGTTCTCTTATTTGTTTGTTTTTACAAAATACTTGTAAACAAAGACTTCACTATTTTCATTTGAGTTTCATAATCAAGTTAATGAGTGCAAATTTATTTTGCACGGAATTCCTATAAATTTAAAGTTTCTACAAGTACTTACTCAGTTAGCAAGATGTTAAATAATAATTTGTAAGGCACTTCATGTAATTCATGTGTATGACATCAACAATTATCAGTATTATTTTATATATCTTTGTTGTATATTTGATTATAGAAACTTGAATGCTTATAAAACTTAGATTCAGTTAAAATATGAGTGTGGGTGTGGGTGTGACGTGTGAGTGTGGATGTGCGTGTGGGTGAGTGTGGGTGGGTGGATGTGGGTGTGGGTTTGGACGGGATGTGGGTGTGTGTGGGTGGGTGTGGGTGTGGGGTGTGAGTGCGGGTGTGGGTGTCGGCGTGGGTGTGGGCGTGGGTGCGGGTGTGGGTTTGGACGGGGTGTGGATGTGGGTGGGTGTGGGTGTGTGGGCGTGAGTGTGGGGTGTGGGTGTGGACTAGAATGGTTGCTCACACCTGCATCGACACGCAAATCCACACCCACACCTACACACCCAAACCCACACCCATACACACCCACACCCACCACACCCACATCGCACACCCCGTAAAAAAAGTTCATCCCCCTAGCTTGTTCCTAGTGAGATATCGAGGTTTGGGTGAATTTTTTCCTATAAGACCCCACATTTGCAGCAGGGCCATATTTTTTAATTTTGATCTGAAACTTTGTCCGCACAAACATCTCAGCTAGACTAGTTTGCATAAAGATTTTCAGAACTGTTGGGCAAAGTCTCTCCGAGATATAAAGCTTTCAAAAAATGCATGCTTTATACGCTATCTATGGAAAACGACCTATACGTTGAGAGCTTCATATCTCGGAGAGACTTTCTCCAAAAGTTCTGAAATTTTTTATGCAAACTAGTCTAGCTGAGGTGTCTATGTGGACAAAGTTTCAGATCAAAATTAAAAAATATGGCCTTGCTGCAAAGGGTGTGGGTGGGTGTGGGCATGGATGTGTGTGGGTGGGTGTGGGGTATGGGTGTGGGTCAATGTGGGTTAAGCTAAGACTGACGTCCACACCCACACCCGCACCCACACCCACACCCGCGCCCACCCCACACCACCAACTCTTTACATATCAAAACTAAGTTATTAATTGGGGCACATAGTCAGACCATGTTTTGATAAAGAAGGATATATATATATTGTATCTAGATAAAGTCGTTTGACAAACCAAAATAAAAAATTTGTATAGATCTTTGAATATTGAAAATTACATTGTCACCGTTGAATTTCACTAAAATTCATATGATTCTGTTTCAAATAAACCAGTTGTCGATTGAAATTAAGCAATTCCGATTCATTTTGATGAGAAGAATTCTATTTAAAAAAATTCTCATCGCACTAGTTTTCTTTTCTAGATTCATTTTCAAAGATTTAAAAGTTCTTCTATTAGAAGAAGATCTTGCTACAAGAACGACTATTCTTTATTCAAGAATGATGTTTTGTGACATTTTCATATATTTATGTATAGAGTATTTCACCAATATCTAGATGGTAATTCATTAAAATCTTTTAGTGTTTAGAGTTTTTTATTTAGAAGTGATGATATATTTCACGCAGCGATACTTTATATCTATACCTACTATTGCTTGCGAATTTATCACTTTCTTTTTTATTGATCTCTGAATAATTCTCAACTTTATCAAATCAATGCATACGCCGATTGAAATATAAAGTCTGTTCATGATATTTAGCTAAAGATGCACGTTGATCAACTTTAACATCGTCAATCTAGTCGCAAACCATAATGTAGATGCTAGAAGTTTACAATTTATCTTTTGCAAGTTCAAGTTTCTGAAATAACTTTGTTTCATGTCTTAGCAATCTATTCTATATGTACATTAAGATTCTCTTCAACTTTTCGATGAAAACAATTTCAAAACTAAGAAAGCTTTCCAAAAAACCTTTCTTTACATTATGACATATTTGTAAACGTTCTTGCTCGACAAAATAAATGTAAGCTTTAGACAAGTGATTCTTGAATATTCGTTCGATTTTAATCCTCTTTGCAATATGATGCTAATCATATATAGCCTATAGATAAAAAATCTTCATAAAGTGCAATCACATAAAGAGAAAGTAAAAAAAATATAATATTAAGTTTCTTCAATAGTCCTTTGTTTACATATTTTATCGTCACATGTTCACTCATCGTACAGACACGAACGAAAGAAAACAAATCCATGACAACAATAATAAAAATTGCTTTATACTTCTTTTATTGATTTATCTTGTCTGTATCAGTTGTATGTTCAAAATAAACTCAAAAGAATCATGCAATTAACGTTTTGGTCAATGCTTTTTATTCGAAGAACATAATTTTGCGTTTGAACAAAGACAACAAACATCTAATACAATAATGGTGTTTTTTTTCTTACTTTTAAATTAAAAAACACATTTAATATCTTTAACATCATTATCAATTTTAGTTTAAAGAAATACCAGCCATTCTTTTCAATATTTGTCAATTGTATGCGAGCATGTATGACTTTGTTTCACATGCATACAAGAAAAAAAAATTATCAATTAGCGCATCTTTTGTACTATGTTTTCCATTGACATACGCTTGCAACATACATAGTTCTAGTGGTACATGTTTGCATAGAGCAGAAGTTTTTCTCATTGCCACTGTAAAATATGTTAAAATTGTGTGAATGTTAAATGTGAATAAACACAATTTGAATATTATTTCTTTATGAGTCGTATAAATTAATCAAAGCAGAATAGTTACAGAAAATAAGAAAACAAAATTTCGTTTCATTATATATATATTTTCTTTTTCGAATGAACATGAATCAAAAATTACTTTAGTCAGATTGTGAATGATAATTTACAGATTCTGAACATGGTATGCCTAAAGCCCATAACTACAAGTGAGCAGCTCTTAAATTATTGCAATATCTATTCGGTATATTCGGCAAGTGGATATCGTTGTTTAATTGTTGCCAATATAAAAACTAAAATAATGTTTATTCTTGTTTCGTTCACATTAACAGCATATCAATCGTAGGCATAATGAGAAAAAAAATCACGCAAACGATGTCCTTCGTGTTTTTTTTTCGTTCTTCTCAACAAGAGAAAAAAAAACGTCATTTTGAAAGAATCGAAAAAAAATATACAAGGTATGAGACAAGATATCTAATGCAAGCAAACTTAAGTCCCGGTTCACATAAAACGTAAATGAAAATGGAAAAAAAGTAATCATACCATAAATGACATTGATGGTTTTTTTCGCTTTAATTTGTTTTTTTGACAAGTATACCTTCGATCGATGCTAGGCATAGATTGTTATTGACTATCAACGAAAAAAACAAAATATTCACATTTGATATCGTAGAAAAATCTAGAAAAAAAAACAACATGCATCGAATGTATAAATATAAAAGGTAAATTTTGTCCATACAGCTTATTAAATATTAGATCGAAAATGAGTCAACAACGAAGACAACGTATGGCTGAAAACTATTTAGTCATCTGGGTCGATGCCAACATTAATATGGAAAATGAAGATTGTCAACATACACTCGCGCAATTGCGAGGTATTGTCAATGAAGTGAAGATTTGCATTACACCAGAAGAATGCATTCGATTACTCAATGACAATAAGGAGGAGATATCTTTCGTTATTTCCTCTGGTAAACTTGGACAAGTTCTTGTACCAAATATCCACGGAATGCGAAACCTTGATACGATATACATGTTTTGTCATAACAAGGAACTTCATCAAGAATGGGCTCAACATTGGACAAAAATTAAAGGCATCCACAAAACAATCAAGTCCATATGCAATGCATTGCAAATAGCTGTCAACCAATGCAATCGAAATAATACAGTGGTGAGTATACTTAGTGCTGATGCTGGTAGTTCTAGCGAAAGTCTCAATCAGCTAGAACCATCTTTCATGTACACGCAAATCTTCAAGAAAATTCTCCTTAATATGAAACATGGCCAACAAGCCATCAGAGAATTAGTCAAGTTTTGCCAAGAACAATACGAAGGTAACAAAAACGAACTCAAAATTATTGATGAATTCCAGCGCACTTATCATCCAACATTGGCAATATGGTGGTATACTCGCGAATGTTTCACGTTCAAGATGCTGAACCGAGCATTACGAACGCTCGATGGTGACATTATTATCCGAATGGGATTTTATTTGTGTGATGTCCATCGACAAATAGAAGATTTACACAGCAAGCAAATCAATGAATATCATGGTAACACATTTCCACTTTATCGAGGGCAGGGATTCCTACCGGCAGACTTCGAAAAAATCACTAAAAGCAAAGGTGGGCTTATTTCGTTTAATAATTTTTTATCCACCAGTAAAAATCGAGATGTCTCTTTCAAATTCGCGAAGGATGCCTTAGGAACAGAGGATATGGTCAGTGTTCTTTTTCAAATGACTATCGACCCGAATGTGTCATCAACTCCATTCGCCTCCATCCGTGAGCTGAGTGATTTCGCGCAAGAAGATGAAATTCTCTTCTCGATGCATACAGTTTTTCGAATTGGTGAAGTTCGGAAAATTGACGAGAAAAGTCCACTTTATGAAGTGGATCTCAAGCTGACGGCAGATGATGATCAACAACTCCGTCAATTAACCAATAGTATAGTAGAAGAGATCGATGGGGATGGATGGCACGGAATGGGCAAATTGCTGCTCAAAATAGGTCAATTGGATAAGGCCGAAGAATTATATACCGCATTACTAGAACAGACATCGGACGACTGTGATAAAGCACATATCTATCACATGCTTGGATGGGTGAAAGATGACCGAGGACAATACAAAGAAGCAGTTTCATTTTATGAGACATCTCTCAAAATCAAGGGGGAAACTGTTTCAGAAGATCATCCTTCATTGGCGATTTCCTACAATAACATCGCCCTAGTGTATAATAACATAGGTGACTACTCGAAAGCACTTGAATTTTACGAAAAAGCACATAAAATAAAAGAAAAAGCTCTGCCTCCCAGTCATCCAGATTTGGCTAGTTCCTACAACAACATTGGTGGAGTGTATTACGCCATGGGTGACTACTCGAAAGCACTTGAATTTTACGAAAAAGCACATAAAATAAGAGAAAAAGTTCTGCCTCCGAATCATCCCGATTTAGCTGTTTCCTACAATAACATCGGACAAGTGTATAACAACATGGGTGACTACTCGAAAGCAGTTGAATTTTACGAAAAAGCACATAAAATAAAAGAAAAAGCTCTACCTCAGAATCATCCCGGTTTGGCTATTTTCTACAACAACATCGGTGGAGTGTACTACAGAATGGGTGACTACTCGAAAGCACTGGAATATCACGAAAAAGCACATAAAATATTTGAAAAAGCTCTGCCTCCAAATCATCCCGATTTGACTACTTCATACAACCACATCGGTGGAGTGCATGACAGAATGAGTGACCACTCGAAAGCACTTGAATATTCCAAAAAGGACTTGGAAATCACAAAACAAGCTCTGCCATCGAATCATCCTGATCTGGCTTATTCATACAACTGGTTTGGAAAGATTTATAGCAGTATGAAAGATTATCCAAGAGCACTTGAGAATTTTGAAAAGTGTCTCTCAATATGGCAGAAAGCATTACCTGAAAATCATCCCCTTCAGGCTTTGACATATAGTAATATTGGTGATGTTCATCGATTAATGGGAGATTATGAAAAAGCACTTTCATTTCATAGAAAAGCGTTAAATATTCAAGAAAATGTTCAATGTAATTCTCTACAATGTGCAACAACATATATAAATTTAGGTGAAACTTATCGAGAAATGAAAGATTATTCAACAGCATTGACATATTTTCAAAAAGGATTAGAAATGCGTCAGAAGAAATTACCAAAAGATCATCCTGATTTAGCTGTTGTATATCACAATATGGCAAAATTATATTTATCTACTCGACAATATAATATGGCAATGACAAATATTCAACAAACGATTGAAATTGCACAAGAAAAATTACCTTCAACTCATCCTCATCTTTCGGCCTATAAAGAAACATTTGAAAAAATTCGAAAACAAATGTAAAAGCTTTTTTTCCTTCCTGTTTGCTTAATAAATTCATTTCGATTGCTATTCATTTTCTTTTTCGGTTTGCTTTTCGACGCATTTTCGCGTACGCGCGCGACCAGGGAGAGACCCTGTAAGCCTGAAATGGGTACACGCAGAGCGGACCACGTCGGACTGGTAGGGCATGATCGTAGGTATGACGTACATAAAGACGACAGGGACCTACGAACAGAAAGGCCTTCCCGAGTACAACACTGCTTTCGCCATAGCAGACACAAGGAATCTCCCTGGGTCAGATTACGAAGCCACCTGACAGGCTGTCATAGAAAAAGAAACAAAAATAGATAAACCTCCTAACGAAAAACAAAAAAAATTTCTATCTTGAAAAGTTCTCTTGATCACTAAAACTTTTCAAGGTAGAAAATTTTACTATCCCTCTCTTCTACTTCTTAAGAGAAAAAAAATATAAGCAACATACTTTATTAATGATTGAAATATAAAATATAAATAATACTATATATATCATTGGCATAACGTTATGTATATAATAATTTCATTTAAATAAATATTTCTTGCACCCCCTGTAAAAAAGAAAAAGATTATTAGAATACTTATTCAATATTATGATGATAGAATATTGAATTGTATTGAATGATTTCATAGAAGAAAATCATTCGATATATATATGTTTTAAACATAAAGTATACGTCAATGATGATCATTTTCATTGTTGTCGTCGACGGTCACAGTTCATTGTTATACTATGACATTGTAATGAATAAGTCACTAATTATAAATGAAAATGAAATAATGACAAAAGAAAAAAAGAAACGAATATATTACATTGTTATAATTTCATTTAAGGCCCCCCTCTCAGAAAAGTCAATTTTTCGAAAAAAACTCGATTGTGAGATTTATACATATTTTGATAGCCCTTGTAATGAACTACAACCTAGCATAATTTGTTTTTCCAAAACATGTACATTGGTTTCTTTTTCTGGCGAAATTTTTTTCTGAAGATGTGCTACTGATGCATAAAGGATATTTCATACTAACCGAAAATACAGTGCTAATGATATTTTTCGTACTTTTGCTTGACCGATAGAGCTGAAATTTTTATGACATATAGAACTAATCAAGGTCTTTTAGTTCTGAAAGTTGCAGGTCTCTAGCTATAACTAATGATAAAATACATCGACCAAATTGAAATACATAAATTTTCGTACTCGGTTTTTACTGAAAAATGAGGGAAAATCGAGTACAAAAACTTATGTATTTCAATTTGGTCGGTGTATTTTACCGTTAGACATAGCTACAGAGCTGCAACTTTCAGAATTAGAAGATCTTGATTAGCTATATATGTCGTAAAAATTTCAACTCTATAGGTCAAACAAAAGTATGAAAAATATCATTAACACTGTNTATCTAACCCTCCCTCACCCTATAACCCCCTGTCTGTAACGGTCTGTGAGGGGGGGGGGGTCCAAATTTCTACCCCTAAACACTTCAACACTCCTTTCAGATCGTGTTTCACAAAAGGTAATAAAGATACTGTATGAATAAAGTAATTTTTTGATGTACGCACAAACTATGCTTACACTTGTTTCATTAATGTTTTGGAATCAAAAAGTGAATGTTATTGTTATAATAACAAAAAAAAATAACAATAACTTTCTCACCCCTATTCAAAGTTAAAACAAATTTCTTTTACGTTTTTAATGGACCAGGGTCATCTGTCAAGCGAAGGCACAACGATTGTGTGTAAGACAATTGTGTGCAGACGATTGTATGCATGGATAATTGTGTGCAAGACAGTTGTTTGAAAGACAGTTCTGTGGATGGATAATTGGGTGCAAGACAATTGTGTGCACAGTCCATTATGTGCAAATAAATATATAGTCAAAAAATGAACGTCAATCACCACAAATAAAAGTACAGAAAAATAACAAATATAAATAAAGATGAACAAATTAATGAACATTTATGACATAAATGTATGGGCAGTTGTTTTTTTATTTTCTACATAGGGGTATCCAAAAGTAGTGGCAACGACATTTTAGTATCACATATTAAGCTTGATGAAAGTTTCTTTTTACATAGGATGATAGAGAAAAAAATGCTCTTTCTTTTTATGCTATTTGATCATGCTTCTGTTGACGGCATAACAATAAAGTCCTAATAAGACTAGTTTTCATAACGTGTGTAACGGTTACAGAAGTTCATATTGTCTTCAATATGCATTCTTTTCTTGATCTTTTCTTTGTTTTTCTTCTTTCCTTTATTCTTTTCTTTCATCTCTTCTGAGACTTTACAGTTTATTCATATTAGCATACTCGAAAATTGAAAATACATAAACAAGTTCAAGAAGTCTTTATTTCATTAAATGTTCAAAAGTAATTGCCCTGATTATCTACACACAATTGAATTCTTTGAATCCATTTATCAAACGTTTTTCTATACTCTTTTTTATCCAAACAATACATAAACTCGGTTATAGCGTGATGTAACGATTCTGAATTAGTTTGATCAGTTAGATTTCGTTTGATTAAGTCGAATAACCAAAAATCACAGGAGACACATCTGGAGAATTGGGTGGTTGTGGTACTATAGTAACTCCTTCTGAATCAAGATAATCGAGGACATCTTTATGAACATGTGCTCCTCCGTTATCATGATGAAGTTTGATGGCATGAGTACCTGAGAGAGCTCTTTGTTTCTTGATTTCTTGGATAACGGGTTGCAAACAGTTTTTGATGTAATATTGGTGATCGATCGTTTGCCCATGTTCGACACGATGGATTAGAAGAAACCAGTTGATTTAAAGAAAATGCAAAATAAAATTTTCGGAGCAAACTTATTTCGTCGCACTATTGTGGGTGGAGGATCTTCTTTGGCCACCCAAGCAGCATTGGAAGCTTTTCGACCAGTTTGCTGATGGAAAAACCACGATTCATCACCTGTTACCACGTCACAAAACGTCATCTTTCTTCTTCAAATTTTGACAGATTTTCTTTGCATATTCGAACTCGTTCACTCCGTTAATAATCCGTTAGCTGTTTCGGTTTGTAACGAGCAGTAATTTTTCTAAGCTCCAGATGATCAGATAATATTCTATGAACGGTGCCATAACTTAGACCAGTATGCTCTTGTAATTCTGCTATTGTAACATGAGGATCATTACTAACAATACTATGAATCTCTTCAATATTTTCAAGAGTACTCAGTTACAGGTCTTCTGGGTCGTTCTTCATCTTCAATTTTGTCTCGACCTTCACGAAATCATTGGGCCCATCTTGCAACTGCTTGATAAGAAGGAGCTTAATTACCAAAAACAGTACTTAGCTCGTCATGAATAGTTCTTGCTTCAATATTAAGTGCAGTACACACTTTAATGTAGAAACGAAAATTTTCTTTATCCATTGAAAGCAACAATGAAGAGTGTTAAGATTCGATTTAACTTTACTTCTTTCACTTTCTATAGGGAGCCACTATGGCTGAATGGTTAAGATGTTTCACACATATCCACAAGATACTGTGTTCGAACCTCGGCTCCATCAGTCATAGAATGACCTTGGACAAGTCGCTAACGGCTGTTTTGTCTCGGACCACCTATCCGATAACAAATTGACTACGTAGTTGACATACACTAAATGGTCCTTGTGACTAGTATATGGTTAGTCAGTATGTATGGGGAGCTTAAGAAATTAAGCGAGAAGAACTCTGAGTCAGGCCGGTCTTCTGTCCAGAGCTACATTTAGTAATAGATGCAGGAAAATATCGGGCTTCTCGAAACTGTCCTCGGACAGCATCCTATACTGCAAGGTAGCCGAAAGGCGGAGTATTCTTCTTCACTTTCTATAGAATAGAATAGTACACAACACTTGCACAAAAAGAGGCATGTGTCTTTGTATACATATGATAAATGATAAAGTCTCAGAAGAGGCGAGAGAAAAGAATAAAGGAAAGAAGAAAAACAAAGAAAAGATCAAGAAAAGAATGCATATTGAAGACAATATGAACTTCTGTAACCGTTACACATGTTAGGAAAACTAGTCTTATTAGGACTTTGTTGTTATGCCGTCAACTGAAGTATGATCAAATAGCATAGAAAGAAAGAGCATTTTTTTCTCTATCATCCTATGTAAAAAGAAACTTTCATCAAGCTTAATATGTGGTACTAAAATGTCGTTGCCACTACTTTTGGATACCCCTATGTATTTTATCAGATGAGTGATTACTTCTTATTCTCACGTCCTTTACATATGTTCAAGGAAAATGATGTTGTACAGATAATGTGTCCCAACGTCTAATTGAAAAATCTCGACAAAATCTATTTTGCTTTAAAACGACAGCGCTAGCAATATTTCTGAAAAACATCACCTTGTTCACCTCCAACCCAATGTGTAGGTGTCACTGCAAATAAAGTCCTTTGCCAAGAATTTTAGTCCGAGACAAACAAATTTATAAAAGAATAAAGGAGAAGTGACCATGTCTAAATTCTTTATCAGCTCTCGTTCGAGATGACATTATTTCAAAGTGAAAAATTTCAACATTTTGGAACTTGGAGATTGTCGTTTTTAAGACTTTTCATTTTTGAGGTTTCTATTTTTGAGATTTCGAAATTCCGACAGTAATTTCATTTGCATACTCTTTTTATTTTGTATGTAACTGGGGGAACTTAGATAAACCGTCACTTGTGTTCAACATGTTTGCGAAAATAATGAAGTCATATCTTTATCATGTATAAGCAGTATCTAAGTAGTAGTACAATGATTAATTCATTTTTTCGGAGTCTTGAGGTTTTCCATATAATTGATGTGTACACGATCGCTATTCTCATAATTGTCTTACACACAATTGTTATGGACCCCTGTCAAGTACCCAGTTCTATGCCATGCGTATTTTATCATTGGTTTGAAAACTTCTGAACACATTCGTGAATGTACGAATGACTGTGGCTGAATTAAATTATTACGTTCGAACAAATTAATATTTATTTTGTCTAGGCTTACGTGATCACAGATTCGTCGTAGTATCATTTTATGCTGTCGATTATAATAAACGCCCAGTGGTTGAATCATTGAAGTAGTTTTTGGTGGTATTGTTCTATATTCAAAATTTTTTATATTTTATACACTTCTGGATTAGAATGTGAAGGAAAACTATCCACAAGTAATAATGGTTTTGATGAAAGATTTGGAATTAAACGATGATCACGCCAATAATTGGCCAACGATGATATCAATTTGCCTCTTTTAGAGCTTGTAAGCACAGTATTTTGAGCATTGAATAATTTTTTTTAATATTGTCGTTCATGTGTCCGATTGGTTCTTTTAAACAAAGATTGAGTGAACCGAGCACACATCCATCCAATGTTATAGTACTTTGTATAGTATAAGAATGAGTTGTATTGCTAATTGATCTAACCGAACTCCAGGTAGATTGTTCTCCCATATGGGTTAATGTTCGATTGCCATAGGGCTCCAAATTTATTTCAACTTGGTCGCTATTAAGTACCTCGTTTGGACTGTATTTTTCGATTACTTTATTTGTTTCGTCAACAAACTTGTAGCTGCTTGTTCAATTTCTTGACGACTTTCTATATGCTTTCTTGTAACTATAGTCGGATCTTTTTTAAATGCCAGCCGCCAATTTTTGAATAACTCTTGATAGGAACAAGATAGAGATCTGCGATTTTTACCATTCGATAGAGCGTCGAGGAGAGCGTCTGTTTATAAGAGANAAACATGCGAAGTAAGCTTCGAAAGACAAAAGAAGAAAAAGGGAGAGAATGAAACAACGTGTGGAACCACTAACAGGCATTTCAGGAAAGAAGGCATTACGAGATATTTTATCTACTCTTGATCGATTTTGACATCGTCTGTACACAATCTAAACTTCAATTAGCCCAGTCACACTTGATCTGGCGACACTAGAATCGATATGTAGTGTCCTGATTTTTACAAAAATTCCTGATTTTTTTAACCGAAGTATCCTGCCTATTTTCCTGATTTTGAGGCATAGGCCGCTGCGACCCCTGATAAACCAATGAACATAATCTTGACTAAGATATAAATGAATGCCTTTAAATAAAACAATGAGTCTATTTGAAAGAAAATTTGAATAACAGCGATATGGATGCGATATAATTGTTATGCAGACATTGCTATTGTTCAAGTTTTCTTTTCAACTTATTCATTTTTATTATGGAAGAATTGTATACGTGAATGAATAGTTTTTCATTTAAAACATAACCTATGTCAAGAAAGTCTTCGTACAAAATATTTGCTCATTTTTCAGTCGCTCAAAAACAACTAGTGAGAGTCGAAAGCAATTAGTCAGACTTAGAATTTTTCGCTCCTTCCGAACATGGTCTCAGAAATTTTGTCAGTTTTCGTTCGAAAGTAATGAAGGAATCTTTGAAAGGCCTAAAAAGCAGTTTGGACGAAACGGGTTGCCTGAAGTTTCTAGATGCAATGTTTGTTCGTTTTTGGCTAGCTTGAAAATATTTGAGAAGAGTGAAAAGCTATGGATCATGAGCAGAATACTATGCTCTTTCCTAATATGTAATCAGAAATTGTATGCCTGTTTTTCTTCGAGTAGGGTGAGAAAATCTTTGAAAATCATCAAAATTGGTTGGGACGGGAAACAAACAGGGTTTTTGCTAACTCCCATAAGTCCCTTTGCGAAAGACCCTAAAAATTGTCGGAGTTGGCGATTTTGTAGAGCGAACTTTTCTTTACAGAACGTGATATCGTACTAAGCTATAGTTTGAAGTAATAACCATTTTCTCAAAAACTACTTTCTACGTAAAACGCGCTTACATCAAAAAGCCGATTTTTTCAAGATGAGGATTATATTGGAAAACGAAAATTTAGGTGCTTTCTTGAAAGACAAAAAGAAAGTAAAATAGTGCATTTTGTAGAGTAATTTTTTCTCTACAAGCTGATATATCAACAAAAATTTTAACATTTAGTTTCGAATTCCCATAATGAGCGTGTACGAAAAACATTTTCGTCCAAACTGTTTTTTAGACCTTTCAAAGATTCCTTCATTACTTTCGAACAAAAACTAACACAACATTTCTGAGCCCATATTCGGAAAGAGCGAAAAATTCTAAGTCTTACTAATTGCTTTTGACTCTCACTAGTTGTATTTGAGTGACTGAAAAATGAGCAAATATTTTGTACGAAGACTTTCTTGACATAGGGTATAATAATATTGTCAGTTCGTTCAGCAAGTCAGTCGTAAGTAAATACGTTAAGAGCAAGTTAAACAGGGAACCTAAAAAATGAAGTCAAGGTATAAACTAGAAATTTAGAATTCACTTTTCGATCTTGATCCACCACATCAGTGCTGGATTCGAACTGTAGGTCTGACCAGAAGACTCTAACGCTAGGAATCCCTGCGTGATTTCGTCACGTGCTTTTCGAAATAATTCTGTAGATTTTGATAGGATCCCCCGAGCATTTTATAAGATCCGAATGTTGGATTAGTTCTTCTAGAAATGGTAATAATTGTGAACATGAAATACGATGATAATATTACATAAATATTTTTTTCATATTTTTATTGTTTCAAGCAATTTTCCTGCACATAGTATCTTACGTTAACCATCGTGGAAAACTTCAAGTACCTGAGAGAAAACCTTTTTTTGTATTAGGTGAATATTACATCAATAATGGCTCTCAAACAATTGATTGTCCAAGTAAATTTTGTTCAGAAAAATATGTCACCTTCACTAATAGCTATGAAACTAAATGCGCCAAATAAGCCTCGCCCATTCAAAAACTGTTCACAACTCTAACTGTCAAGGATTTTATTATCAATCTGAGTTCCACAGATGAAAACAAAGCGGAGAAACGCGTCTCACATCGTAGCATCTAGTACATATGTTAATGCAAGAACAGTCATGAAAAACTAACCAAAATATTCGATATGATTAAAGAGAAGTATGATCTCATGCCGATGTACGAAGCTTTACAAGACAACACAGAATACCAGTTTAGCACAACTGCAAGTATCACAATAAACGAAATTGCAACATATGCATATCTTCAAAATCTAACTGCCACGATACAATCCTCAAGCTTAATTATGAACAGTACGGTTTTCGTCACTATAAATTTATGAAGTAATTCTGTGCTATTAGGACCCACGATCAGTGTTACAATTCTAACTAGTTTTTTTTGTGCTTTCTTTAAACTTCGCTTTTAGCATTATTACTAGTTTTGTACTGTGCCTGAACGTTTTCCCGATCTATAGCATTAATTCATCCTAACTTGACAAAAATAAAGATTCACACTTGTATGAATATTGAAAAAGAATACATATCGACGACGATATGAACTAATGTGACCATCACACTTCATAGGCAAACAGATCTTATAGCAATTTCATTATTATGATATTAGTTGAAGGATGATATAATAGCAGAGAAAACATAGAGCGTCGTTTGTACTATCAGTCCATATAGAAAGAAAATTTCTTTAAGCTTTTTATAAGGAATTAAAGTACCTTCGCCACTAATTGTACTATGCCCTAAGTAATTTTATAATTGTGATAATCAAACAGTGATTATTGATCGATCTGAAATAATATTTCACTATTTCAATTTTAATTTATTTTTCTTCTCGATATACTAAAGTTCTTGTTAGGTTAAGACTGATCAAATTACAATAAAATAAATGTTTATTTCTCTTTTTCTCGAACAAATTTAATAGAATCTAATATTTGATAATCGAATAAGAAATCTTAGAAATATTTCTTTCCTTTGAATAAAATATTTTATAGCATATGTATTTTTATTTCTTGCAAATTAGAATTTACCTCTAAACATTAAATAAATTTCTAATAAAAAATTCTAAAACCAAATAACAACTTAATTTCAAAATACAGTAAAATCTCTACTAGTGAACATCTCCTAATTATGAATGGTATCGAATCTGACAAATCGATTTCTACTGGAAATGCTTATCACCAATCTCAACATCTCCATATTTTAAATAGTGAACACTTGAGGGCGTGGTCCCTCTTGCTATTACAATCTCTCCAATATGAACACACGTGCTTTCTAGTGTGCATCATCTGTATCATGTTTACTACGACTAAGTACACTTTATCTATGAATCTACCAAATTTTTTCACCAAACCAGGACCAAGTATTTTTTCTTGACCAAGATCGGAGTCAAAACTAAAATGACTACTGTAGTTCCCTTCACGCGTAACGAAAATAGATGAATTATAGAATACGTCATTAAGCCTTTATTCAAGATTAATATGGACGTAGATATATTGGAAACTTTTCTTCATTGCACTGTAAACTGTCAGCTAACTGTCTAAGCTGAATATTTCCGTATAATAAATGCTTTTTTACGGCAACCATGATGTTCACAGTGGAGAAACTTCACTGTACTACGATGTTACTTTTTCTAATGAAGATTAGACAATACAGTTACTTTACATTTTTATCTGACAACTACATTGTTTTACAATGATATGACACAATTTACTCTCTCAAATTGAATATTTAAGACGATAAATTTGATATCAAATCTTGTTCATATATATAATAACATGAATTCAATTATTGATAGAGAAATTTTAATAAACATTCGATTTGATCATCAACAGTGCACAATTCTACTGAACGCTATAAAAAGAAAAAAGAAAAACATACACACTCCATAAAAAAAAAGAAAATATTATTAAAAAGAAAATCATCTACAAAAAAAAACCGACACAGGATTGATTACTAGAGAACTGAATATATTAAATGTTTTTGTTTATCACATAGTGATATTTAAAAACATGAAATCACGTTCCTAGGGTTACATGTATTTTATGAGAAAAAGAAAAGAAGATATTATGTTTAGACCGATGTTTCATAGAATAATGTTCGATCTGATTTAATCTAAAAAGAATCTATACTTTAATAGAAACAAAATTAGAAAATAACATACATTATCTGTTACGCATTGATCTTTTATTATACCATTGACTCGTTTCGTTGTTAATGGTGTTGATGTTCTTAAAAAAAAGATGAAATTATAATTCACAATAATCTAGTTTTTCTATCTAAATTAATTTATCAAATGCATTTTTAAAAGTTTTTCAAACAAACGATCAAACTATTCGATAAATTCAAAAAAACTCATAAATAGACTAACCTATTAAGACTTTGTTTACTTGTTAAATCATATGAATTATCTATTGGAGCTGGTAGACGTATAGCTAAACCATTAGTTGCTTCATCAAAATCTGTGATTAATTTTTGTTTTTTTATTTTCATTTTATTCAATGGTGATGATTTTCTAATTATATTTCGTTTATTATTATTATTATTATTATTATCATCAGTTGTTGATGGATGCAAACAACTAAGTACTCCAGTATTTCGTTTGTCTTTATTTTTATCATTGGAATCTTCTTTTGCATTTACTCTAATTGAATCTATACAGGATTGAATTAATTTATCTGATATAGGTATTGAACCACAATAATGTCGACTACTCATTGTTCGTGTTGAAGATATATTTGCATTATTTGATGTTGAAACAATTAATTGTTGAATAGCTGTTAATGGTAATGATTTAGGTTTTTGAATGATACTATATTCAGCTGAATCTATATTATGTTGTTTAATTAATCGAGAATTTATTGTTGGTGATTTTAAATGACCTGGTTTAAGACGTCGATCAGGTACAGGTGGTGGTGGTGATGGATATTCAAATTCATGTTCAAGGTCAGGATGAACATAAGCAGTTTTTCCTATTGATGAACTCATTGTTGTTGGTTCAGATTCATATGCTTCATCGGTTGTTGATTGTAATGATGAAATATTTGGAATTAAAAAATCACTTTGAATAAAAGAATATCCTGAATAGCATTCTGATAATAGTTCATAAAACGATTGTTGCATATTAATTCGTTCTTGATTACTTGAATAGGCTGAATCACGATGAACTTCATCATTTAATTCTATAATAAAATAAGAAAAAGAACTATTGAATTATGTCAATTCTATTTCCTCTTTTTTTATTATTATTTAATTTGATTATTCTAGGATGTAGAATAAAAATAGGATAATCTAATCAATTTAGAAACGAATGATAATGCATCCCAATCATACCTTCATCATATTCTTCAATAATTCTTTGTTGAATTGCAAGACAGTCTTTCCGTGGAGAATCATAAATGTCAGTTCGATCTGATGCGATAAATCGATTATTATTTGATGTTGATTGAATAGATATTGGAGTTTGGAATCTAAAAATATTTTGATATATAATTTATAATAAAAAAAAAATCATAAACTTACAGATGATGAACATCGTCAATGAAAGACGTTGGTATACTATCAAGTAGAAGTCGTCCGATTCTTGCTGTTTCTTCGTTAACACCTTCAGTTGATTTATATTTCGGTAAATGACTATTTGCAGAAGGACATAGTATTACATCAACATATTCGTCTAAAGTAGTCTGTCGTTGTTCATTATGAGATTGACAAGTAGGAGATGAAGAAAAAAGTTTATCGAACGATTGCTCTGTATTTGAATTCAGTTGAGAATTAGTTGCTATAACATCTTTCTCAAGTGTCGATGATGATGATGGTGATGTATTCTATGAATAAACAAAAACAATATAAATAACAATATGTTCAAGGATAATTATGATCGAGTTATTAAGTTTTTTGTCCTTCATTTAGCTTTCTTCGACGAACAACAATCATTAATAATTAATAGAAAAGTATATAAAAAAAAAAAAAAGGTTTTCCTTGAATTTGATAGTTCTAATTACATATGATACAAAAAAGCACGAAATACTGACGACAATCACATAAGGTAACAGTATGACGAAAAACAAAACAAATGAACCTTGCAAATCGTCTTCAAAACAACTTTTTTTTAATTATATCACATTAACACGTACAACAAATAGGTCTGAAATCATCCTTGAAAAGACACTTATAGCATTGTGTACGAATCTGACAAGACAAAAAGCACATATAGATCGTTCATAGTTGCTTATTTGTCAACAGATTACTTACAAATTATTAGCAGCTTTTTTTTTCTTATAGAAATATATATTTACTAGAACCGTAATATTTCAAGAATAAGTTTCAAAATCTATTCAGACATACCTGATTTGAAGTTTTTTGTTTCGAATTATCAATACCATTATGATGTGTTTTAGAAAATGTATATAATTTATTAAGACTACATCGTGGAATATTTGATGCTTGTTCATCATCAGATAGTTCTGCTTTTGTTGCAAAAACAATAAATTCATCAGTATCATTCATATCATTTTCATCTAATTCTCTAAGACCATTTTCATCTTCTGATAATTCTCTTACACCACTATTTTTATCATCATCATGTTCAAGGTTTTGTAAAAGTAATATATTGTTAAGTACAGATTCAACTAAATCATTTGCAACACGTTCTAATAATTCATTATCATCAGATTTTTCAATAGATAATGATAAATTTGTTCTAGATGGTATAGGATTGTTATTATTCATTGATAATGATCGATTGTCATGTTCTTCATCAGTTACTACTTCTAATTCAATACGACTGGATGGTTCTTTTGTACTATAAAACAATAAAAAAAAGATTCAGCACTACAAATCAAAATTGATTTTTCTCACATTGCCAGTGGCATTATTTGAGATTCATTTGATTTAATATGATTGTCTTGTTGCTAGAAGACAAAAACAATTAATAACAAAGCTACTTTTCATCTTGCTCTTTCTTTTTTTCTTATATATATATATACGTAAGAAAAAAATGGAGTAAAAAAAAAAAATTCGATATGCACAGAATCCACACTAACCTTTTCATTTGTAATCATATTCTTAGTTTGCACAGTGACGATGTTTTTTTCAATATCACCATTAGTTACCAAAAGATTGGATTTTAATATTAAATTTTGATCATTACAGTGAATTTTTGGTGTATCATAATGATTGTTTTTAGACGACTGTTGTTTATGTTTGGTTGATGTTGATACTTTTATATTACCTGTATAAAAAGAAAAAGCTTTCTTTTCATCATTCGATAGTCCTTGAAAACGTAAGAACACACAATTGGTGCACATATTGCGAGCTTTTCTTATTGTGTATTCATACAAGAGTATGCATGGCGTATGCTGGTTGTTTGCTTCATCATTGAGATGAAGCCATCTAGTTTAATTAATATCTTAGGCATAGATCGGCAAGATAGTATTGCGTACGATAAGTATGAATAAAGTTTTTTTTTTTTTATTATTATTATTATTAATAGTATAATCTTGTAGCTTATTCATTTCGTTTTCTTTTCATTTATTATCAATCATTTTCTCTAATGATTATATGAGAGAGATAAATAGGAATATATGAGCAGAAAAAACATGAGGAAAGACTGTCCCTGACTGTCTTTGATTACTGATAAGTTATATAAAGACAACAAATGTGACAGATAGCTGCCATTGAAAAGGTCATGAAATTTTTCAGATGAAAGAAATCTTGTTCATTTGCCCTCAACAAGCATAATCTAAGCAATGAAATATAATTACATTCGTCAAAAATTATTTTTTTTTTTTTTGTTTTATCAAAGATATAAAATCAAAGTGTGTCATCTGATAAAGTAATATGTCCATTGTAATCGCATCATTAAACCATATATACAATTCATTTTTTCTTTCGATTCAGTCTATTTTACATCATTGTCTCATATGACATCGCATCCCTTTACATAATAAAGATGAGACATAAGTGAAAAAAAATTGAAGATACAAACTGCAATTTTTCTTTTTTTCTTTTCTCTTACGATCGACATGAGACACAATCATATACATTTAGCATGCATACAAGCTGCGATAAAGATCTGTTAATCGACAATTTAATGAAGAAACCATACAGTTAGTTAGCATGTCCTTGTAATAATATGCAAAGAACATCAAGTAAACAGAAGAATTTTTTTTTTTCTTTTTCTTTCTTTCTCATCTTTTTCTCTTTAATTATAATCGAACGATGACAATGATTGATTGTGGATGTTTTTCTTTGTTTCCACAGAAATATATTTGTATTTTATTTACCTGTTTGAACATCTGTTGTTTCGTTAGCAATAAATTGAGTGGGTTGATACCAACGACTAGATTTTGATACACGTTCAATACCTTTTTCATATTTTTTCTGTCGTCGAGATCCATCGAATAGAAAATTTGGATGCCAAGAATGAATTGATGGTGATGGTGATGTTGCTATTGATGATCGACATGAACGATAACTATGTGGAGTACGTACATAAAGTATTTCAGGCGTTCGTTGAGGTTCTTTATAAGATGTTTTCCATGGTATAGGTGTAGTTGATATAATCGATTGTTTACTATTGTTTAGTGTATTTAATGATGGTGTAATATCTGTAAACCATGATGGTATAGTTAATTTTTGTATTGAACGTTGAAAACGTCTTTCATAATCACTCATTATTATTGTCAATATTAGATAAGATTAATGAAAGTTATTAGTACCTATTGTTGATGGTGAAGTTTTTTGTTCTCTGTTTGATATATATAGAACGGCATTACATTGATGTGACAATTCATCGAATACACTCAAATTGTGATCCGATATTGGTACAGGTTGTAAATCTGTATACTAGTAAAAGAAAAAGAAAAGAAAAAGAGAAGAAATAAAAGAGATGCAAACACGACATTATATTCAAAAAGAAGATTAACTTGAAAGGGGTGGAGATATGTAAAATGATATGACTATAAGTAAATGGAGGGATACAATTAGATGAATCATATCTTTAGAGTTGAATATGAAATCAAATGATTGGCATTTAATTAGAATTAAATACATAAAAGTCTTCTTACTAAATGAAGTCAAATAATGTCTATCGTTATTATATAGACCATTTTCGTCATTGACATATTCTTGTTGTTGGGTAGGTGCCACAACCCAATCGACAATATTGTCTATGTTGTTACCACTTTGTATACAATCTAAATCGTCCCAAAGATGATATAAGACATAAGGCGCACACACGTCGTTGTATGCCTGACAAAAAGAGAGAGAATACCAAGAATAGATGAGATGAATATGAGTGATAAGAAACGAAACATTATCTTGTACTTGCTTCTTTCTTCTTCTCTCTGTGTCTCTCTGTCTCTCTCTCTCTGTCTTTCTTTCTCCATCTCAAAAAAAAAAAAAAAATAAGACAAGAAAAAAAACGGATCTTCTTTCTTTTACTCGTTCAGCATATACATCCACTCCAAATACTTTACAATCACTACGCGTCTGATCTTATACATATAGAAGAAAAGAACGAATATAAAGAAACCTGTATGTATGGTTAAGAAGTATAGTTCGTAAAATTTCATTCACATGGTGCAGCTGCTGTCACAACGGGAAGAACGAATAACGGCGCCAATCATACACACATGCATATACAAATACAGTCATAACCACTCATCTAAATGGCATCTGTTGATTTGAAACAGAGAGAAAGGCTGAGAGAGCAATTGCTACATACTTGTCATAGTATCGATCAATACGGTCATATCATCAGCAATATATATATATATATGTATAAATGTGCTCCTGATTAGCCATACACATACATGCATCAATACACACGTTCTTCATCATCAGATAATAGAAAAAAGTGGCACCCTATTGATGAAGGTTAAAATCATCATCACTATCATCAGTCTTTTCTTAGTAGAATTCTATCTAACACATCATCACCATCATTTACGATGTGTCTATTTTATTTGAGAGCAGAATATTGATTTGCATTTTTGTCAATTATAAAAGGAAAAAAAAGGACCACTAGTAAGCAGTAGCTGTCTGCCATTACAATTGCTGTTGACGTGAAGAAGCCTGTCGGGATCATTCTTCATAACAATATTATCTTCTTCTCTCTTTCGATCTAGTACTCAAAGGGTGAAACAGAAAGAAGAAAAAAAAAGAAGAGCGACAACTAAAGGAAGTTAGATTAGAAAACTTCTTAAGTGACATACAGTCGCCGAAATATGATCGATTCTAATCATCTATAAGAAGAAGAAGAAGAAAAAAACGAAGAGAACAACTAGTTTGATGTGACCATTGATAAGATCATTTATTTCTATCATTTCATAAACAAGTTCATTGTTAAATTTCTTTTTCTATTGTTCTGCTGTTCACAAGTAGAATCATTTAATCTATGATGTTGTTTTTTTGAAATCTATATGGGCAATTTATCTATAATTAATATTTACTTAATTGAACTCATCGATTTAATATTATGAATAAAATAGATTTATAATTGTCTATTAGAACATTATTTTTTTTTCAAATGGAAAATAATGTATCAAATTGTATATTCATTTTCATTGCATACTTGATTAGCACCAGACCATTAATAGGAACTATTCTTTTTTTTTTTTTTTTGTATGTGTAAAAATTGCTCCTCTAAGCAATAACGTTTGAGACTATTGACCTTGACCAGATGAATAACGGTTGAGTAATGCAACTTGTATACATCATTGAAAAAGAATAAATAAATTGAAGGATTACTAATAGAAACGTCAGTTGACTTGTATTAAATATATGATTTTCTACATGAATACGTGAAGACTAATGAAACTCTTCAAGTAATTAGTTTGATGTAGTTTCAAGCATATGAAATCGATTTTGAATTACTTGATTGTCAACACATTGGCATTTAGTTTTTATACAAAGATGTTTTTTTTCTCTATCTTTCAAATCTAATTATTTCATAGGTTCAATGGGTTTAATGGTCCATAGCGTTTTTGATCAATCTATATCCTTGTAAGCGATGAAAGATTGTGACAACCTAAAATACAAGTAAGTATTCGTTGATAACAAGTACTAGTTTAGTACATCTACATGATTCAATACAGTAGGATAGCTTAGATAAAAGAATCGAATCTAGGCATATGGTGATAAGAAATAATTGCCTTGCCTTGCTTTGCTGATTTACGTTCTAAGGTCATGGTCATGTGTACATTTATTATTCAGTTTTCTTTTTATTTACTCAAGTAGAATATTGTTAAAGGAAATAATATAGAAGTTCGTCAAAAGAAACAATTACATGAATCTTAGGTAGATAAATAATCAGATGAAGAATGTTCTTTTTGTCTTTTAAACAAAAATAAATCCAGACGAAAGTTAGTTAAATTAGGAAAAACATGTCTACAAGTTTTCTTTCTTTTAGAAATTTCTATTTCGTATAATCTATGCCTTAGTCTCTTTCAGCTACGAGCTGACTGGTTTTAATTAATCTTAACAGTTGGTTTCTTCTGTTTGTATCTATTTGTTTAGAATAAAACATTTCCCGTCTTATAAGAGGTTCCTTGCTGATTAGAATAATAAAACTCACTATAGTATTAAGATATTAGATTTCCTATTGCAATCAAACAAGTATAGATAGTCTTATATTGACTAATATGAATACAATAAGGTTTTAATTACATGAATTTTATACATATAAACAAATAGATCAATAAAAATTTATGATTTAATTGAAAAAAAAAAAAAAGAAAACTTCTTTATTTGAAAAAAGAAACCAATTCTATGAACATTTATACTTTCGNTTAAATTTCCTATCAATATTCACGTACAGTCATTGACAAAAATTTAAGCGAATTTCGCATTTCATAGCCAAGAGATTTGCATTAAGAGTAGAAAATGTCACGTTCTATTAGTCTCTATAAACCAATTTTTTTCATACATCTTATTTTACCAAAAACAGGTGAAATACGCAACAAAATGAGGATAATTGTAAGTTAAAAAAGCTAGTGTCAACAAATTCGAAAATCAGTATCGTGTAGTAAACAGCGATTGTCTCTAGTATCTCAAAAATTACTACTGCTTGAGCTCAATCATATTCACTAATTGATTTTCTACCCATGTTACTTGTTTAGTTAGTTGGATATAGTTGATTTGTTTCCGAACAAAATACACATCTGTATCTATCATTGAGATGTGAGCGATATACATCGTATAAGTAAATGAAAGCTTCGATTTTAAAGCTCGTAGACTCGACGATAGACACAGATAAAATTGATCATTCTTAGTAAAATAAGATCTATGGAAAAAAATTGGTTTATAGAAATTGATAGAGCGTGAAACTCTCTATCATTAGTGCAAATCTCTTAGTTAGAAAATCCCTTAAATCTATTTTTGCGCAGAAAGATCTCTATACACAGAGAGAGTCGCGCTTTCTTCTAATTAACCATAATGTTATTTTCATTTGAATAGCTTTTCCTATTAAACTTGTGAAGTTTTATCTAACTCTTACTTCGATTCTTTTAGTACTTGACATTTTCTATTTGAAACTTTTTATGTCATTTTATTTTTCTATTCAATTCTAATTCTTTGTACAATGTTCTTCTCGTTGTCAAAAATGATAATTTTGATCAATGATAACAAAAAGAAAATCTTGCATTTACTTCGATTTTCAAATATCAAATGTTCTAATTTATGTCATCGGAAATCGATCGTAGATCGGTTTTTAAATTAATCTTTACTAAAGAATAAATATGAATTCTGATGCCCGTTGTAGAAATCGTGCAGCTTTAGATTTTCGGTAGAAAAACTCTCCTTCAATGAAAATTATTCCATGTCACTTTAGTGAAATTTAAATTCAATTTTCTTGAAAACTATGTGTCTTTGAAAGTAACTCTGTTCTATAAGTGAATTAATTTCGATAACTTAATGAAATGAAAGAATATAAGGAAACCGTTCAACTTGTGCAACATCGATTCAAAATACTCACCGCTTTCTAGATCTTCTTGAACATAAATTATTCGATTCCAATCAATTTTATCATTATCAACAATAACGGCTTTATTTGCATCTTTTTCAATAAACTGTCGAAAGGTTTCTTGTATTTTATCGATTTTTCGCTTAAGTTGATCAATATCAATTTCGCTAAAATTTTGATCTTTTTAATGAGAATCAATTTCTGTTTTAATTGATTTAAGTTGTTTTTTCATTGCTGTTCGTTGTTTGTCAATTAGTTGGGTAAGTCCACTGCGGACTTTTTCTGTTACCATTTTTATTTTGTCGATTTTCTTTTTCCCATTTTTCGATTTTGGCAAAAGCATTCAATGATAAAGAACTTGGCTTTTCTAACTGTTTTAGTTCATCAAGAAGTTCACAGTGAAATTCCACTATTTCTTTATTGAATTTTTTAAATAGTTGTTGTTTATGTTCTGGGAAATTCTTCGGACAAAAGTTGCTTTTACATCCTTCGCAGTGTTTTGTTGCAGATAGACGACAAATTGAACATTTTTGAGACATACTTTCTGTTGCTATTTCTCTTCGAAGAAAATTCACCGAANTATTTTATCGATTTTTCGCTTAAGTTGATCAATATCAATTTCGCTAAAATTTTGATCTTTTTGATGAGAATCAATTTCTGTTTTAATTGATTTAAGTTGTTTTTTCATTGCTGTTCGTTGTTTGTCAATTAGTTGCGTAAGTCCACTGCGAACTTTTTCTGTTACCATTTTTACTTTGTCGATTGTTTCTTTTTCCCATTTTTCGATTTTGGCAAAAGCATTCAATGATAAAGAACTTGGCTTTTCTAACTGTTTTAATTCATCAAGCAGTTCACAGTGAAATTCCACTATTTCTTTATTGAATTTTTTAAATAGTTTTTGTTTATGTTCTGTGAAATCCTTCGGACAAAAGTTGCTTTTTTAAATCCTTCGCAGTGTTTTGTTGCAGATAGACGACAAATTGAACACTTTTGAGACATTCTTTCTGTTGCTATTTTTCTTCGAAGAAAATTCACCAAAACGTGTTATTTATTATTTGAATGTCTCGATCTAAAATAAATTCATTTTAATATTTAAAACCAAACAGTTTCAATTGATTTTTTTTCTTTGCTGCCTAAATTATTCGAATCGAACTTCGTTCCATTGTCTCAAAATATGTTTCTTCGTTTAGCTATAACGTCTTGTTAATCTTGAATGGATCTTTATGCTTATGGCTTCATAGTTACACACCTTTTTGATGTATCTCAAACATTTCATAAATTCGTTCGGTCAACAAATTAAGAAATAGGCCAACATTTTCCGAATAACATATTTATTTCGTTCATTTTGATAGCAAGAGATTTGATGAAGGATCATTTTATTTTAACCATGATTTAGAGTGAATGAATAAATAAATGCGTCAACAATAGTTTCTTAAACACTCTTTTTTTCTAAATCAGTTTCGTTCTTAACAATAAACAAAAAATATTTGTCGATATATTACTACAAACCTAACTTTGCCATCGTCACCAAAAGATTTTTTTTCAACTTTTTTTAATCTTTAAGAAATACTCTGTAATCAATTATATCCTTGTAGATTTGTTTTATTCTATATGCTTATCTATTGTCTTGAAATGATTTTTAATAGCACACAAATAAAAGACAATAGAAATATATATACCGGATAATCGAAGATTTCGAATTTCTATCGAAATTTATGAATATTGAGTAAAACGTGATTCTCATTTTAATGATTAATCGGAAAAAGTAGAAAAAGAGCTAACTTCAAACTCATTTTAATTGAATATTTGACATAGAAGGATAATTTATCAATAGAAAAATTGGTAGAAGTGCGAATCGATGTATTTCTTTTGAGTAATATCGACTTTCATTCGATTAAAGTTAAATTGATTTGTTCTGTGCTGAGCGAAACAAAAAAACTAACATGTTTTAATAGAATGTATACGCATCCGAGTTTCGTAAATTACGATTTCGTTTGAGAATTTGTATGAGAATGAATTGAAAGATACATCCAGATTCATATTGATTCGTTCTGAAAAGATTAGCTAAAAACTTTCGTCTACATTTCTTTGGAAACAAAAAGGTTGAATTAGGTATATGGCTTTAGGTATTAAAATTGCAAAGCTTTAAATCAATTCGATCGTAATGGTACAGGTTGTT
>CAJNSZ010000327.1:0-47912 GCA_905329745.1 Rotaria sp. Silwood2 | reverse complement strand
TTCTTATTAAAATGATCTTCGAATTTCAATGCTTAAAATATTTCGTTATAAAGCACATTCTTAACAATTCAGCTCATGACGTATAGTCAATTTTGAATGATTGTTTAGATTATGGTCTGACTGACATATCATTGAAGAACAACTCAAATCGATCAAATATAATTGACTTCTTTCGCAATGTTTTCAATTTAAAAGCCAAATGAATATCCATGCATCCGTTTAAAAAGTCTTTACTCTTAGGTTCATAGGACAATTTGCAACACATTTTAAACAAGAATGCAATATGAACTTATCTGATACAACTGAAACAATCATACAATATAAGGCATCATTGGTGAATTGTAACACAATGATGTTTCGAAATCATATTCGACACATTGTAAGATCGAATTCGTTTTATGAGATTCTACTGATATTCGATCTTTCAACCAGGACTGTCACGACCGTGTTGAGAGGAAATGGTGATGCAAATTTATTGGAACATACAAAAAGATAATGCATGAAAAAAATGAGTTTTCGAATAAAGAATTATAGCGAATAAACCAGTTGGAACATAACGAAAATTTCTCTAGAATTGAACTTAGTAAAATAAGTTATCGGATTATTTTAAAAAAAATAAAACGATTGAGTTCACTGTGAACAGTTTTTATTTATTTTAAAAACAATCGGTCGTTTACTTTTGATGGATCGCACAAGTCAGAAAAAAAATCGAGCATTGCTTTTGAACTTCATCTCTTGTACATGTACATCGTATTTTCGATGAAATACTTATATAATTTTTATCTGACACAATACTTTCAGAATCTTTAGTAAATCTGGAAAAATAATTCAAATATTGACACACAAAATTTTCCATCATAATAGAAAGTTCCTTGGAAGAATTATATAGCAGACTGTATTTAACATAAGTCCGCAATTAAATCGAGAAAGATATTTCATAGAAATGGAAGATTTTCCCAATGCATACTGAGAAGCATCTAAATTCAGAACTTTTCCATCTTTGAACATAGATAGGAAAAACGGTGAAAGATTCATTCTTGCTCTTCATTTCGTGGAATGATTTCGTCACTTAACAAACTATTTTTCGATCCAGAACTGTCAATACTACGAAGTTAATTTCTGCTTCAAACTTCTTTTTAGGTATTGATATTTAGAATTTTGCTATTTAACAACCGAAAAAAAACTGAATGCATAGAATTTCGAGATTAAATTTCCTATCAATACTCACGTACAGTCATTGACAAAAATTTAAGCGAATTTCTCATTTCATAGCCAAGAGATTTCCATTAAGAGTAGAAAATGTCACGTTCTATTAGTTTCTATAAACCAATTTTTTTCATACATCTTATTTTACCAAAAACAGGTGAAATACGCAACAAAATGAGGATAATTGTAAGTTATAAAAGCTAGTGTCAACAAATTCGAAAATCAGTATCGCGTAGTAAACAGCGATTGTCTTTAGTATCTCAAAAATTACTACTGCTTGAGCTCAATTATATTCACTAATTGATTTTCTACCCATGTTACTTGTTTAGTTAGTTGGATATAGTTGATTTGTTTCTGAACAAAATGCACATCTGTATCTATCATTGAGATGTGAGCGATATACATCGTATAATTAAATGAAAGCTTCGATTTCAAAGCTCGTAGACTCGACGATAGACACAGATAAAATTGATCATTCTTGGTAAAATAAGATCTATGGAAAAAAATTGGTTTATAGAAATTGATAGAGCGTGAAATTCTCTGTCATTAGTGCAAATCTCTCAGTTAGAAAATCCCTTAAATCTATTTTTGCGCAGAAAGATCTCTATACACAGAGAGAGTCGCGCTTTCTACTAATTAACCATAATGTTATTTTCATGTGAATAGCTTTTCCTATTAAACTTGTGAAGTTTTATCTAACCCCTATTGCGATTTTTTTAGTACTTGACATTTTCTATTTGAAACTTTTTATGTCATTTTATTTTTCTATTCAATTCTAGTTCTTATTTGGAATGTTCTTTTCATTGTCAAAAATGAAAATTTTGATCAATGATAACAAAAAGAAAATGTTGCATTTACTTCAATTTTCAAATTTCCAATTTTCTAATTTATGTCATCGGAAAATCTATCGTAGATCGGATTTTAAATTAATCTTTACTAAAGAATAAATATGAACTTTGATGCCCGTTTTAGAAATCATGCTGCCTTAGATTTTCGATAGAAAAGCTCTCCTTTAATGAAAATTATTCCATGTCGCTTTAGTGAAATTTAAATTCAATTTTCTTGAAAACTATGTGTCTTTGAAAGTAACTCTGTTCTGTAAGTGGATTAATTTCGATAACTTAATGAAATGAAAGAATATAAGGAAATCGTTCAACTTGTTCAACTTCAATTCTAAATACTTACCGCTTTCTAGATCTTCTTGAACGTAAATTCTTCGATTCCAGTCAATTTTATCATTAACAACAATAACGGCTTTATTTGCATCTTTTTCAATAAACTGTCGAAGCGTTTCTTGTATTTTATCGATTTTTTGCTTAAGTTGATGGATATCAATTTCGTTAAACTTTCCATCGTTTTGATGAGAATCAATTTCTGTTTTAATTGATTTAAGTTGTTTTCTCATTGCTTCTCGTTGTTTATCAATTAATTGGGTAAGTCCACTGCGAACTTTTTCTGTTGCCATTCTTACTTTGTCGATTGTTTCTTTTTCCCATTTTTCGATTTCGGCAAAAACATTCAATGATAAAGATCTTGGCTTTTCTAACTGCTTTAATTTATCAAGAAGTTCAGAGTGAAATTCCACTATTTCTTTATTGAATTCTTCGAATAGTTGTTGTTTATGTTTTGTGAAATCAAACTGACAAAAGTTGTTTTTACATCCTTCGCAGTGTCTTTCTGCAGATACAGGACAAATTGAACATTTTGTAGACATACTTCCTGCTGCTATTTCTCTTCGAAGAAAAAATTCGCCGAATAATGTTATTTATTATTTTGAATGTCTCGATCTAAAATAAATTCATTTTAATATTTAAAACCAAACAGTTTTAATTGATTTATTTCCTAAGCTGCCTAAATTATTCGAACTGAACTCCGTTCCATTGTCTCAAAATATGGTTCTTTGTTTAGTAATAAAGTCTTGTTAATCTTTAATATATCCTTATGCTTATGGCTTCATAGTTACACACGTTTTGATGTGTCTCAAACATTTCATAAATTATTTCGGACAACAAATTAAGAAATAGGCCAACATTTTTCGAGTAAAATATTTATTTCGTTCGTTTTGATAGCAAGAGATTTGTTGAAGGATCATTTTATTTTACCCATGATTTAGAGTGAATGAATAAATAAATGAGTCAAGAATAGTTTCTTTCACACTTTTTTTCTAAATCAGTTTCATTCTTAACAATAAGCAAAACATATTTGTCGATATATTACTACAAATCTAACTTTGTCATCGTCACCAAAAGATTTTTTTTCAACTTGTTTTATTCTTAAAGGAATACTCTATATTCAAGTATATCCTTGTAGATTTCTTTTATTCTATATGCTTATCTATTGTCCTGAAATGATTTTTAATAGCACAGAAATAAGAGACAATAGAAATATATATACCGGATAATTGAGGACTTAGAATTTCTATCGAAATTTATGAATATTTAGTAAAAAGTTATTCTCCTTTTAATGATTAATCGGCAAAAGTAGAAAAAAAATTCATCAAAAGAAAAATTGGTAGAAGTGTGAATCGATGTATTTCTTTTGAGTAATATCGACTTTTATTCGATTAAACTTAAATTGATTTGTTTTGTACTGAGCGAAACAAAAAAGCTGACATATTTTAATACAATGTATACGCATCCGAGTTTCGTAAATTACGATTTCGTTTGAGAATTTATATGAGAATGAATTGAAAAATATATCTAGACTCATATTGATCCGTTACGAAAAGATTAGCTCAAATCCTTCGTCTACATTTCTTTGGAATCGAAAAAGGTTGAATTAGGTATATGGCGTTAGATATTAAAATTGCAAAGCTTTACAACAATTCGATCTTAATAGTACAGCTTGTTAGCGCAGCCTCTTTCGATCGAATCTCTTCGTAATCTTCATTATTTTTTAAATTTATAATTTCATCTAATCTGGCAAAAAAAATAACTTTAGGTAGTGTAATGCCTATTTTGTTCAACTGCTAAAGTCTGTAATAGGAGTATGATCATTGTTGTGACCTATAATGAGAAGGGAAGGGTAAGTTCGAAAGTTTTGACTGAAAAATTACGCTTTCTATCTTTCCAGATATCTTTTTACTTAGATCATAAACAGCGTATACATCTTCTGTAGAATATCAACGCCAACAGAAGTTGTTCATTCTCATACTTTGAGAAGTTAAATTAATTTGATTTTTTAATAACTTAATCGATAGATTTTCGATATCTAAATCATTTTGATTTTGATGATTCGTAATAAAACTGACTAACGTCAAATAGTTCGGTCAGCATTAGAGACCTGCGGAGTCAACTTTTTTCACTCCAAAACGCGACTCCGACTCCGATTCCGAAATCTTTCTTTTTACGACTCCGATTCCGACTCCGAAAAACTCCGAAATTTTTTAACAATGTCATTTAACAATAAAACGTTCTCAGCAGCCAAAGGACTCTTTAATGACTTAACATGCGCACATTTTACACTAAAAATCTCAAGTTTCTCTTTAAAAACAACCAGTTTATGGATGTTATCATCTTCAAAGTCGCTTTTCCCCTAAAAAAAAACCTTTTTGAATGTGTAAAAAATACACAGCTTTGCTCCTAAAAAAGCGTTTCTATTACTGATTTTACCGGCCTTGGATGTTCTTCGTCTAAACAAGGAAGAACTAATGATGAAGATAGTCGTAGTACTTTGAATAACATTAATATATCTTTTTTGATTAATTTTGTTATGTTTTCATCTCACTTGATCATTCGAGTGTTATAACTGGAAAGTGATTCGCTCATCTTTCTGTCCTACAAGTGATACAAATCTATGTGACAGATATTACGCTTTATTTTTCTATTTACTAATGTTAAAAATTAAGTTTTGGTAAATCGAAAAAAAATATCGGAGTCGAACTTGTAACTGACTTCGACTCCAACTCCGACTCCATCGGAGTCGGAATCGGGTTTCGGAGTCCTCCGCAGGTCTCTAGTCAGCATTCATCATACTTGCTCTTTTCTTCAAGAAAAACTAAATATAAGATCTTGTGAAACGGGCAGACAAATAGCAGTTGATATCACATCGATTAGCATTATCTCAAGAGATCAGAAGTATTTGTTACTGACGATAGTTTAGAGAAAACTGTGAAACAAACGACTTAACAAATGAATAGATGCAAATTGGTTTTCACTCAAATCATCTTCACGTTTTCTCGAATTTGTTTTATTCGCAACTATTTCATTTTGTTTTAATTCTTTATTAAATTTGTTTTTTTTGCTAACGGTTGGCATGATACTTCGGTAATGGAGTGAGGGTGTTGATGTGTATGAATCGCTCAACTCTCATTGCAAATGCGCACTGTTAGCTAATCAAACGATGAATGAAATAGAAAATTATAATTTTATTCAATAGCAACATCTCACAGATTTCGACGTTTTCATATCTGTTCCTAATGACTCGGAATATTGATGAAGATAGATCAATACGGCAAACAGATCAATAATAATTTATAATAAACTTAAGCTTTCTAATAACTATTCAAATGAATGTCATTTTGAGTTTGTCTCAACTCCAATTACGACTTAGCGTTGAATTACTCAGAATTGTCAAATGGATAGTGGATGTATAGGGATCTTCTTTTAAATGAATTAGAGAGTACCATGCAAATTTCGTACGGAACTATAGAACAATCATATTTACCTTAAATAATCGGTTTAATTAAACTGTATGTCAAACGAGTATTTTGTACAAAACTGAATTTCAATATTTAGTATGAATTGATTATTCAATATTAAGAAATAAACTGATGACTACGGATCTTTTTCATCGAAATAAGGATTAAGAAACGATTTTGCAATCATGATCAATGAAACTACGGACAATTTCAATAGACTCAGCTACTTGTGAAATTGAAAATTTCTTACTTGAAGTTTGATAAAATCGTTAATTTATAGTTTGCTACAAAATACACGTTGCAAATAGTGACGATTTATGCAAATAAAAGGTAGAAAAGAAATGTAACGACGCTCTTTCTTTTCTTTTCTGTCAGGCAAAGAAACAAAAAACGATAAAAAACCAAATTTCCTTGTTTTGAATGCAAAAATATGATGAAAAGGTTCTCTCTGAAGTAGAAAAATTTAACCGTTCTCTCACAAAAATAGAAATTTTTTATTTCAGGGCGACAATGCATTAATACTAGCACAATGAGAGTTTTACATTGTCGCTAGAATTCATCAAATGGTTTGAAGGATTTCAATAGTAACCATACTTCTCCTCTTTTTGAAAAAATAACTTATATAGCACAAAGAAAAAATTTTAAATGTTGAATTTTGTTCGAGAATCTTCCACTTGAATGTTTTTTTATCTGCTACTTACTGTCTACACTTAAAGATTCCCTTCTTAGCGTGTGCGTGTTTGTGTATGGTGTAGCTGTGGAGTGTTATCTGGCGTTGCACTACATGCAACAAGGATGTGGATGTAGGTAACAATAAAAAGACGACACTCACACCCACACCCAAATATTCAAAATTTATTATTAGATACATTGACTTTCGATGATTTAATTAAGTTACTTCCTGTTATACAAAATGTTAAATCATTTCGTATTAACTACGACTTATGTCATGAAGATAGATCTAATGTACAACATTAGTCAATGATAATTTATATGCCATTGCTACCAAAATATATTTATTTGGGTATAAAATTATCCGATGATATAAAATTTGAACATGTCGAATATTTACTAAAACATGCACCAAATTTGAAGAAATTATTCATATGGGGGTGGTATCATTTATTAGATGCAATGAAATGGAAATTTTTTCTATCCATGTGCTGTCCGAAATTGATACAATTTCACTTAATATGTACTAGTCCGATTTATAATCATAATTTTGATCAAGCATGTGATGATTTCGAACAAATCTGTCCAATAAGACTATTTTGGCTTGAATGAAATGTAACAATTTCATTTGATGAAGATATATCGGCGCATGATTATCGTTCTGATGTTGTTGCTCGATTTAATATAGAAAACAAAGCACGTGTTATTCTTGTTGTTTGTAATATAAAAATTGCAGAATTTGGAAATCTGAACTATCTATATGAATGATTCAGATAAAATAATTAGTTTTTGAAACTTCTTTTCTATAAAAAAAAAAACTAAACTAAACTAACTTTTATTATGTAGTTTTTATACATTAAGAAAGCGATAGCTGAAACTAGGGATAAAGAGATCGATTTGTTTTAATTTTACAACGAAAAAATTCATTTCCTTTTAACGAGGCTTTTTTGAAAATGATGTGTTATTAATTTCAATTCTCATACATAGATTAATGACTGCTAAGGGCCGTACTAGAATTTAAAAGGGATGAGTGTAAGTTCAATGATTTCATAATGGCAAGAGCTAGTGACCTGCGCGTTTCAATAATTGAAAGAGGAAAACTCTGGACGTCTTTTTTTCGTTGGCGCAATGTAAGATAAAAATTGTTTCAAAACCCATCATTTTTATCAAATATTCAAAAGAAAAATGCATGAAAACAGTATTCCGGTTCAAAGAAATTGATAAAAAAAGTCAGGAATTATATTAACTATCAATCAAATTTGACTGGATAGATACATTATTTCATTTATTCAACATTAGGACATGAGAAGATAATCATTTATATCATTATTTGAACTATAGATCTAAGGCACATGTCAACTTGAAAATTGCATCGGAACATAACACCATTTTCATGCATTTTTTTATGCTTTGCTAAGATGATGGGTTCTAAAAAATCATATTGTATTCGATAAAAAAAACGACTCAAATTCGCTTCTGTCGATTGTTGTAACCCACAGATCTCTAGCTATTGCCATTATTGAGTTATACACACTCTTCTTTAATTCTGACTCGAACGCCAGATCTCGAATACACTAAATGCAGAAATTCCTAAAACCGAACAACTTTGTTCTATCAATGGACACTTTTTAAAATGAACTCTGAGGTAACGTTGCATGTAGCATACATATATTAGTATTAAACATCAATGACACTTTAATGCTAACAAGATAATATTGATTGATTCTAATGGAAATAATATAAAACCTTAACGGTTAATTTTATGATTAATGCTACTTTGACAATTCTTTTGGTTTTTTTCATTTAGTGATTGAATTTCTTGCTAAATTTTCGTTTCTTATCATATCATAATAGGCTTTTTCTTCCTCTAGATATTTTCTTAGAGTTTTCCACGTATTCCCGTGACAGATTCTTCTTAAAAATGACTACTAAATAACTAATATTTTCTGAAGAGATCTCACTTCTCAACGCCTTCCGACCATAAATGACTGAAAGTTTAACACCGCAAGTAGAGTAACAAAAGACGTACATGTACGATAAGATTTCAGGCCAAACGACCGTATTTCTATTTTCTTTTCTTGTCACGATACAATTGTCATAGTCATTCTTTCCTACATACAATTCAAAATACCGATACCGGTTATTTTACGCTATGCACACATTGCAGTGCAACATTGACTTTGTCTTGTTGCATGAACATAACAATCTTTAGCATTTCATAGATTGTTTTTAGAAATCTTATTGTGATAAAATAATGAAGAATTAATGTTACGGTTTGTTTGCATTTAGAACTGAGAAAATTTTCTATAAATGGTTATACGTAAAATTACAGAAAAGATCTTGCATACTAGAATAGAACTTGGATGCAACGATAAATTCATATGGATTCACATATACTCTTTTTTTCCATTTTTCTTTCTATTTTAGGCAGAAGAACCTATTGGACAAACTAAATAGTCAATTTATGTGTATATAACTTGCTGAACTGTCTAAAAAAATTTTTTTCAATTAGAACATTTTTTTTCTTGGTGTTCATTACTTCTTTGTTTGATTTTTTTTTCTTTTTGTGGAAATTTGATCATAGAAATTTTTCTTTGCCTTTCATGTTTATAGCAAACATCAAAAGCTATGAAAATATTGTATGTTGATTAAAAAAGCAATCTATTCACTTTTATTATTCTGTCTTGTGAGATCTACTTTTCGGACGTTAGATCTAATTTGAAAAGATCAATAATGTTAGCATGATGAAGAAAAACGCTAAGAACAAGATAGTAATACCAAGCACGAACAGCAGTTCATTAAATTTGGCACTCTTCTCTATTTTGACGATAGTTTTGATTTATCTTTGTTCTGGATAACAAGAAAAAAGAAAATGAAAACAAATGGTAAGAATTATGTTCAACTGTAGAGTTTATCTAAAAAAAAAGCACTAAATGGGATATATGGCGAGCATTGGACTCATTTATTTGCAAACGATCCTTAAGAACTTCATCTATGAGTGAAAAATAAAAGGACGTGGGTTGGAAGGAACCCAACTGTAAAGTGACATTTTCAACCTACAATAAATGCATACGACAGGAATGGTAGAATATTTTGGAACAGAAACTAACCGGATTTGACCGGTTTCAGTTCGACTCGATTCGTATTTATTAAGTTAAAAACCGTTTCAACTCTGCTTAATTCGAGTACATTTAAAAAATTCGAATCGAACCATTATAGTTCTGTTCGCTTCATTTTCGGTGTCTGCTTAGAAATTGGGTTGAGATGGATGTGGATGTGAGAGTTGACCTGGATGTTGTCCTGTTCTTCAACAACACATCCACACCCATATTAAATGACTCAAATAAATTGGTAGAAAAGTAATTATAAATGTGAACATTTTCGAAGTGATTAAATTTCAGAGCGCGCCTATCAACAATAAAAACTGTTATGATTTTGAATTATTCATTTATTTGATACTTTTTCAAAATGAATTATTTTAAAAGCTCTGATAATATATGAAAAATTCACAACAGCCAGAATTCATGATTTCCACACTTTGAATCCAGAAGTGACTGCACTGACAATCTTTTTTCGTTTATTTTCGAATGGATTTTAGATTCTTAAATGTTTATTTAAAGTTGATATCGGATTAGACAACACATGAATAGTTGATAAACAGTTTAACGACCAATTTCGTGCCAATTTAATCTTTATTTAGTAGATGCAAAAAATGTCCGACAAAGTTGAGATAAGCATTTCATAATGCTTTATTATATTTTTTTAACGATTGCCAAATAAAAACTGCAGTATCATGAAATGGAATTTAATAAAAAACAAAAAAGGTAAACCTTAATAGATTGGAAATATTTGACATTCTCATTTATTCTAAAGCTGAGGTGATTACAATATTCTTTAGAACGATAAAAAGAATAACTCAATGTTGTTCTAACAGCTTAATTGATTGCTTCCAAGTATTGTAATATTTACAATAGATAGCATATTCATTTTTCGCCGTTCTCATGTACAGCAATGTATTAAAACTAACGAATGCATGAAACCAAGGGGGAAACAGCGGAGACTTCAGCCGTGAAGTCTTGAAAGTCTTTTGAAGTCTTCTGAAGTCTCTTGAAGTTTTATGAATTCTCATGAAGTCTCTTGAAGTCTCATGAAGTCTCACGAAGTCTCATGAAGTCTCTTGAAGTCTAATGAAGTCTCATGAAGTCTCATGAATTCTTCTGAAAGTTTTGAAATACATTTAGTGCATGAAAATTCATAAGAAACCAATGAAATTGTCTTGTTTTCGACGGTCNAGTTCACGAAATAAAATAATTGCCGAAAGTAGAGTTTCTTTACTATGATCAATTAGTTGCCTAATATTTTTTGATAAGATGTCTGATAATTGCCAAAACTGCACTATTGGCTATTGCCAAAGATCCCTCCTGTTTACAGCCGAAAATCCTACAAAAACACAACTTTTGGCAATTGCAGAAAGTCAAGTGCGAAAGTCAGTACGGCGAAATTCGCGTTTCCCTCTTTGATTTATTACATATTTACTAAAGTTTAACTCATTTGCATTTATCTAGGGTGGGTTGTGGGTGTTGGTGTGAGGTGGGTGTGTGGGTGTTGGTGTGAGGTGGGTGTGTGGGTGCGGTTTTTGTGTGTCTTCACACACCCCGAAATACAGTAGTAGCATTTTTGGGTTTCTAGGATTATAATTTTTCACAATAGAACAAAACGAAAAAAAAAGATTTTGCGGCAACAATTTTTTTCTATGGCATGAGTAAATGGAAAGACGACTTATTTTCGTTGTTAGTTTCTTTATCTTTGCATGTACGTTTTTCGTTTACATCACAGTCATGACTGTGATGGTATCATGAGAAAATGGTTATTTATTATATATGAGTCAATGAAATGACCATACATTGTAGTTTGTATTCGAATGTAATCCCCTGTTCATCTCTGTGAGGTGTATTTCAATATGAAATCAAAATACGCCAACAACAATGCAATTTAAAATAAAGCGATTCCGTTTCGTTTCTGAAGTCTTCATTTTGATTATGCGCTGTTTATGAAGGTTTCCTCAGATGTTTGTACAGAACGATTGCCGTGTTTAAGGAAGCATACATATCAATCCCATCTTTTTTTTGCAAAATATGAAAGAAACTTGTGCAACACAGATAACTGGTATGTATCAACAGTAAACAAATCACTTATCATATATTTTCCTCTCGATTTAAACTATTTTTATTGAACGTAATAGAATAATTTCATCTATTCTCCATGGTGTTGAAACGATATAATTAATCATCTAATAAAATTCACTTCAAATTTCAATTAGATACACAGCTACAGCTGTGAAGATTTAAAACTAGTTTCGTACGAAGCAAAATTATTTGACTTTCATCAAGCTAGTTTTGCCCAATGGATTGTGCGGTCATTTAGATAATACATTGAGTTCAGTTAATTTTTGTTCTATAGAAGTCATATCAGTCTTTCATTATATCAAACACGTATATCCGGAGAGAGAAATGATGGAACCAATCGCGCTTCCCGTTGAAAAAAAGATATAATCGGCAGAGGTACGGATAAACAAATTTGGACAAAGAACATGTACATTTTCAATATGATTATTTTCTTTCTGTGTGAAAATTGCGGAATATGTGCCTCATGACACATATTGAGGTTATTAAGAAGTTTGGCAGGAGCGCTAAGGTATGAGTATGGATGATAACATGCTGAGCTTGATTCCCAACTAGAGAAGTTAGACAAGTGGATGATAGTTGATCGTATACTACGTCACGTAAGCTTAAAATAGAATTAACTTTTCATAGTAGTATTTCCTTGCCGTAGATGTTGTGAGCTGAAAATTGGAATTGCTGTTTATTTAATCAATGAGATATTAACAATCTTCATCGGCCAGAAGTTTGCCAGAACATTATATTGTTCATCAGCAGCGTTGCAATACACCCTTTCTCTGAGAAATAATCCCTAGATTTTACTTCGCTAGTGCAGATCTATAGTACCGTTGTATTCAGTAGCAAGTAATATAGTTGTTAATTGAAATTTATCAAAACATCATATGTTAGAAAAAAAACTAAGATTGCAGAAATGATATCTGTTGAGAATTTGAATCATATACACAACATAATCATGTAACACTAATTCAAAATTGATTGCACTTTACTTATCTGCATGAAAAAAATATCCTTGAATCAAACCATATGCATTTGCTTTTCTTTTATCGTAGTGTTGTTTATGAATCATTGTAATATTTTTGACGACTGGAAATGATCATGATATATGAATCTATGAGTATGGCTACGCGTCGATGCATTCTATGCCACTGGCTTTGCACATATCTCTGAGATTTGAGGAGATGGTTGATTTATTTCTCTGTGTAAACAGTAAATAGCACAACAATTTTTTTACTAAATTCAATTATACTTAGTGTTCATTGAGATGATAGATTATATAAATAGAAGAACTGTTCATAAGTGATCTTAATCACACACCCAATCCGTAGTGTAATAACAAAATAAATTTCTGTTCATGACATTCATGATTTGTTTTGTTGCCAGTAAGTGAAAATCATAAGAAAACAACAACAGTGTCCTTCTTTCACCAGCATAAGTCGTCCTTTCTTTAGTCGATAACAATGTTTTACATTATTTAATTTTATCCAACAACCATGACGGTTCTAGTTGCAAGTACCATCAGACTTCAGAAAAAAATATTACCTGTTCTATAATTTTCTAATATGTTCATTTAAACGCTTGCCGCAACAGAAGATCTCCTAAGAAAACTATAGTTTGAACTTAAGAGAAGATTTTGTTAATTAATTAAGGTTTCGACGACTTGGAACTTTCCTTAACATATTTGTATCGAATCATGCATAGTTCTAAGAATTTTGAGCTGAAAATCTTTACAGACCAAGGTCAATAACACATCTTATTACTTAGAAGCCAAAATATCTCTTCTCAAATTCAAGAAATCGTTTTGATTTTCTGAAAAACCTTTTCAATGAAAATTAATGGAACACGATAGAAGATCTTCTGAAAATTGTTTACGTATACACATAAACGAAGGCTCCAGATCTTTTATTTTGGGGAGGATTTACTTATTAATCAGTGACATAAACGAAATAAAAGACTAAGGAATACAAATAGATATACGCTTTTCAGTCTTTTAGATTGATAGAACAGTAGTGAAAAGATACTCTTGTTATTAATTATTATTTCGCATGATTGTTTTGTGTATTATTTGTGAGAGTATCTCATCAAAGTTCAAGATAAATTTTAGATTTCATTCAAGTAAAATAGTAATATTCGTGTGAACGCTTTGCGCTGCTGTATTTCATCCTATTTTGGTAATTGAATCTATCATAATTACATCGAAATAGTATTTAGCATGACTTTAAATTCGAATGACGATACTACACAAACCATGTTTCCTATATATTTTGGTCGCAACACGCAATTTAGTGATGCTTCTTCGACACCATTGAAAATGACCAAGTTCCATGTCGCACAACAAGTAAATGCAAAAATTTCCACTTATACATCAAGTGGCAACCAGTGACATTTAAAAATGATAATAATAGATATTAGAAAGAGCTTTGAAATTTATACTACTGGAAACGGCAGTAATTTGTGGATTCGGTGAGTAAAATTACTAGACTGTTATGTTATTAGTTTGTGAAAAGATGAGCAGCAGAAATATTGAATGAAAATCATATTTTTAGTTGTATAAGTAAATCATTGATAAACGTGAAATTCATCTTTCGTATGAAGTGATAATAAATTTTTGATATTCTTTTTCATAGGTGTTGATGGTGTTGTTGTTGAAAAGGAAAAAGCTCGAGTGACATTTGAAAATGAAGTTCGGAATGATGTTGATCCTGGTCTTGTTGAAATGATTCAAGGAAATACATTTTGTACAAGAGTTTATCCAATACAACATGGAGGCACACGAACAGTACGTGTTATTTATCAAGATCAAGTGAAAGTCGAAAATAATAATTTCTTCTTCAATATTCCAATCTATTTTACAACTACTCTCAACAGTTTGAATATTTCATTATTTTGTGCACAAGCATCAAATCATGATCAACCAGAGGTTCTTTTAAATGCTAAACTAAAACAGCCTTTTGTCCACTCAAATGGAAAATATTGTTCTGAATTTCATCAAGTTAATGTTCAACAATTAGGAGGTGAACGGTCGATTACGTACATGCTTAACAATTTGGCATTAGAACAACCCATCTATAGTGTAGAAATCGATCCCGATGATCATAGTGAAGCTTATTTTGCTCTATCCTATATGCCACCATTACCGCAATCCAATGAAGTTAAACTCGATAGTCAAAAAACAATGTCCGTTTGTATACTATGGGATGCAAGTTTCAGTCGAACTAATGTTGAAAATCCAAATCACGAAATAAATATGCTCAAGATCATATTAGATGCTTGGAAATTGAATGCCATCAATGTTATATTAGCTGTAGTTATATTCCAAAATGTAGTTGAAGGGCCGAATACATTTCAACTACATGAACAACTTTGTTGGCCAAAACTTAGTCAATTTTTAACTGATCTATCATATGATGGCGCAACAAATTTATTTCAACTAGCTACAATTTCAACTATTATTCCGAATGCAACGCACTATTTTTTATTCAGTGATTGTCTATTGACAATTGGCAATGATGGTCCAACACAATTCAATCAGTTGGCAACAAAACTAATTTGGATACTTAATGCAAATTTTACACATGAACCGACAAATGTTTCATTAATTAAACATTTAATTAATCTCAGTAGTGGTGGCTATATTACACGTGAGAAAATTGTGACTGAAAACAATGCAAATGAGATCGTTCAATATATTGACAGACCACAACCAAGGTATATCAGTACGGATATTATCAATAACGCCTCTGTTCATGATATTTATTCGAGTCATTCAATTATGCTAGCAACAGATGCAGAACGGTTTATACTTGTCGGGAAAATGTCATTACCAACTTCAGTAAATATTGCAATTAATTTTATGATATTGAATGAAAATGCATCGTAAGGTATTGGCGATAGATAAAGTAGAGCCAACATGTGAAAACTATGGATTATTGCGTCCATTATATACGCAACAGTTGCTAGCTGAATTAACTGCATTTGCGGAAAAAACTAAGAAGCGTATCATAGGTATCGGTATGAAATATTCAATTGTAAGTGATTTTACATCCATACTTGTCTTAGAAACATTGCAACAACATATTCAACATAATATATGTCTGTATCAATCCCGTACGGCACTATATAGTGATTATATGAAGCATCAAGCTGAAAAAAAAACGGCAAGAGTTAGTTAAAAACCAAGACAAAATGGCAGCTGTCTTAAATTTATGACAAACGTATTTTTATGGTATGATAAAATAATTACGGACACAGATCGTAAGAATGTATATATAAAACAAATTGCTGATAACTTCTCAGATACACTATATAGAACATATGAATCATATGATCGTAGAGCCCGAGACTTTGCAGAAAGACGAAGGAACATGGAGCAGCTATTAGCGATGCATCAAAAACGCATGAAACAATTAAACGAGTATGCATCTCAGTATCGATCATCAGCAGACGACAGAGAATTCCAAAGTCAACTTGAAAAAGAGTGTCGATGTAGGTGTGCATGTGTCTTCTCTTCATCCACACCCACACCCACACCTATGAGTTTAATCGAAGGTGAGTATGAATCATTGATTTTATTTTTTCCCCACTTAAAATTTATTACTGAACAAATCAATGTAATGATAAGTTAAAATAAAATACATTATAACTGCTGATTTTCATATAATTATATCAAAAGGAAAGCATTAGAGGAATGATAATGATAGTGAAAAGGACAGAATCAGGGTGTGTAATATTCAAATGTAAAGGGATGTGGGAGAACTGAATACCTACACACACACTCATGAGATGTTCATATCCTCGGTAGGATCCACTTAGTACCGCCATGAAAATTAAGAAGTTCGAAAAGAATGTAGGAATTCAAGAGACATTTAAAAGCACCAGCGAACCTCAAATTATTTTAACTCCAACGTTTTCCCTCATTTCCATCGCGGTTATAAGGAATTGATATGTAAGATGTTAGTATCTCTTGAATTTCCTACATTGTCCTTGAATTCTGAATTTTGGAGCAGTATGAGTATGTCTCATACTTGAATTTACTTTTTTGTCATTATTTTTTTCGTTCCTGCCAGTAAAGAGAAAACACTCGTTCTGAAAGCTTTAAAGAAAAGTAAGCAATGAATGAGACAAGGTGTGCCACGTATTGGCATCGAAACCATTCATATATACATGAAAAAACAACTGTAAATGAGACGGAGTCACAACAGAAAAAAAATGACGTTGTTAGGAATTTTTTTCTCTTTTGTTTATTGTTAACGACTGTATTTTGAATTGAAACCAGATGAAGTTTGCAAATGAATGTAAACAAAAATGGTGTACCACATGTTTGAAGTTGTAGAAAAATATGGAAGAAAAAAAAGTGAGCATCAAATTTAGAAAAAGAAAAGTTGATTTGTGCTCCAACATCAATTTATAACCTTACCCTTGTAAATTATTGGCTCAACATCACAATTTATTTACGAAATGAGCGGAAAAGAAAGACGGCGGATTGTTGAAAATAATTTGGTCATTTGGGTCGATAGAAATATTGATGAAACAAATCAAGATTGTCAAAATTCACTGATGCAATTGCGTAGTGTCGTTAATGCAGTGGAAACATGCACCACAACAGAAGCGTGCATTCAATATCTCAACGAAAGTAACGAAGAGACAGCATTCGTCATATCCTCAGGAGCGCTTGGCCAAAGAATGGTGCCAGATATTCATGGTATATCAAAATTAAATGCCATCTACATCTTTTGTCCTAACAAAGATCAAAATGAAGAATGGGCTAAAAAATGGTCGAAAATAAAAGGTATCCATACCTCAATCAAGTCCATATGTGAAGCTCTGGCAATGGGAGTCAAAGAATCCAATCAAAATAATATATTGGTTAGTATTATTACTACAAATGAAGGAGGCTTCAGTGAAGATCTTAATCAACTGGAACCTACTTTCATGTATTCTCACATCTTCAAGGAAATTCTCCTTGATATGAAACATGATCAACAAGCCATCAAAGATTTGGCCACCTATTGCCGAGAATTATATATGAAGAATGATGTTGAAACAAAAAATATCAATGAATTTGAATACAATTATCAACCATCACAGGCCATTTCGTGGTACACACGTGAGTGTTTCACATACAAAATGCTCAATAGTGCACTAAGAACACTCAACGGTGACATTATCATTAGAATGGGTTTTTTTCTTTGCGATGTACACCGACAAATAGAAGCTTTACACAAAGAACAGGCCAATCAGTATCATAAGTCATTTTCAGTTTATCGAGGCCAGGGATTATCGATTGTTGATTTCAATAAACTCGCACAAAGCAAAGGTGGACTGATGTCATTCAACAATTTTTTATCCACCAGTACAAAGCGACAAGTCTCCTTCAATTTTGCTAACTGTGAATCAAGAAAAAAGGACATGATCGGTATTCTTTTTGAAATGACCATAGATCCCAAGGTGTCATCCACTCCGTTCGCCTCCATTCGTGAGGCGAGCAAATTTGCGGAAGAAGAGGAAATTCTCTTTTCCATGAATACAATTTTTCGAATTGGTGACATTCGAAAACTTGACAATAACCGTCCACTTTATGAAGTCGAACTTAAGCTTACATCAGATGATGACCAAAAACTTCGTCAACTAACTGATCGTATACACAAAGAAGTTTCAGGTTCGACAGGCTGGGACCAATTGGGTCAATTGCTGCTCAAAATTGGGCAATTCGACAAGGCCGAAGAATTGTATACAGCACTACTTGAGCAAACTTTGAACGACAATGAAAAAGCACATGTCTATCATATGCTTGGAATGCTGAAAACATGCCAAGGACAATACAGAGAAGCAGCTTCATTTTACGAAAAATCGCTTGAAATCTACCGGAAAACTCTTCCGGAAGATGATCCTTCATTAGCTACTACCTACAACAATATTGGTCTAGTATATAACGAAATGGGTGATCGCTCGCAAGCACTTCAATTTTACGAAAAAGCACATAAAATCTACGAAGAAGCTCTCCCACCAGATGATCCTGAGTTTGCTAATTCCTATAACAACATCGGTGGAGTGTATAAAGATATGGGTGACTACTCGAAAGCACTAGAATTTTACGAAAAAGCACTTAAAATAGATGAAAAAACTCTACCTCCAAATCATCCCGATTTGGCTATTTCCTACAGCAACATCGGTTCGGTATATAGCAAAATGGGTTATTATTCGAAAGCACTCAAATTATACGAAAAAGCACTTCAAATAAGAGAAAAAGCTCTGCCTCCGAATCATCCCGATTTGGCTGAATCCTACAACAACATCGGTCTAATATATAAAAACATGGGTGACCATTCGAAAACACTTTCATTCCTGGAAAAGGCACTGGTTATCTTGCAAAAGTCTCTTCCACCTACGCATCCTCATATACAAAGAGTGAAAACATCCATTAATAATGTAAAAAAGATGTAAAAATGCTTTTTTTCTGGTGCTCTGCTCGATAAATCTTCTTTTTGTATTACTATTCGCTAATTTCAAGTTTTGCTTTCGCTCTTGTTCGCATGTACGCACGAGTGCGTTGGAGGCATTGCATGAGAGAGACGACTCGGATGACGGATCATGTGCTCAACTGATATCACCAATTTCAATGAAACTTTCTCTGTATGTTGCCCTAAGTGAGATATGAAAACACCTCAAATTTTTTCTTCTAAAATCTTTCCCCTGTTGAGATATTGAAATCACAATGAAGGCACCCTCAACTTAAAAATAACAGGTGTGGATGTGCGTGGAGTGTGTTAATGAAGAGATAACTCGCATCCACACGCCTACACCCATATCCATATCTGACCCAATGGTATAAATATATATTGGACATACTTTTTTATCGAACAGAATAAATTGGTTGAATAAAATTATCAACTCGTTCTCTATCTATTTATCATTAATCTTCTTTTTATCACTTGTTTTCATGTACTAAACAATTCCTCGAAACTAGTCAGTCATCTTACTTTCATATTCATTTCTTTCGTTTGTAGATTCTCGTTTCGTCGAAAAATTTGATACATTCTTTTTTTTTCATCATTCTCGTTTCATCGAAAAATTAAGTTGTAATGAAAAGAGTATTATCAAAGCGATAAGCTCAATATCTATGATTGACTTGAACTATTTTCTTAGAAAGAAACTAATTGATATCCCTATACTATTAATCTGAAATTTTGTAAAAGTATATATATGTGGAGTAAAAGGGACAATTCAGTTTTTTTGCTATATTCATTATTAAACAAAAAGATTCTATCTATTGTTGAAAGTAAGCATAATAAACCAACTGTATTACTTGATGCTTTTCGCTACACACAGGATAAAATTTTTAACACAACTATTTATTGGAAATGTGAAAATCGTTCATGTCCTGGACGTACTATACAATATGGTTCAAATCCACCAAGCATGAAGAAACCACATAATCATGATGCTGATAAAATGAAATGCAAAGTGGAAGAATTTAAAACGACGTATTGAAGATTCACCACAAACAGTGAAGAAAATTTATAAAGAAGAATTAATATCATTATATACAACGGCACCACAAATTACACCATTTACATCAATGTTTCATGAAATTAAAACTTCATTATATAAAGCAAGAAATGCAAGTTATCCACCTGCTCCACGTACATTTGATGATGTTAATGTCGAAGGAGTATGGAGTAAAACTTTAAATGGGGAACAATTTGTTTTTAATAATTCAAAACATCCAATATTCGGGACATTAGAATCTCATAAGCAATTATCGACAAGTGATAATGATCGTTTATTTTTTGATGGGAGGTTTAAATCATGCCCAAATCCATTTTATCAATTATATTCAGTTCATTCGGTAAATGGTGAATTATCAACATCAAAATTATATACTTTATTACCTGATAAAAAAAGGTCCAACATACATTTCCATTTTTAATAGTATATTAAATTTATGTCATATGAACAATATTTGTTTAAATCCAAAATTTGTTACAATTAATTTCGAACAAGCTGCTATTAATGCCATTAAATTAATTTTTCCAAATGCTATTATTAAAGGATGTAACTTTCATTTCAACAAATGTATTTATACCAAATTACAAGATTTAGGATTTCAATCTGCATTTATCAACAATAAATCAAGCGATATAAATGAAATTAATATAAGAAATCTCTATAAAAAAAAACATGTGCACTTGCATTTATGCCACCACAAGAAATTAGTAAATTATGGGTAATGATAATAGATGAATATCAAGATATTGAAAATATCGAAGATTTTTATGATTATGTAACAAATACATGGATAGACGATGATGCTTTATTCGATTATATATTATGGAATTATTATGATTTTAAAAGTTCAACAACTAATAATCATCTCGAAGGATGCCATCATCGATTAAATAATGATTTAAATAATGTTGTACATCCACATTTTTATTTATTCATTCTTGCAATTCCAAATGATTATGCTTATAACTCACCAATATCATCACGTCATTTAGCAACTGGTATATTACCTCCACGAAAAAAGTTATTTGTAAATCGAAATGCACGATTACATAATTTAGGGGTGGGTGTGGGTGTGGGTGTGGATGTTTCTTTTCTGGCACATCCCTACCCCCGGCCCCCCCCCCCCCCCCCCCCCCCCCCCCCCCCCCCCCCTGTGCGTTCCCCCCNCCTTTCCGGCGTTTCTAAGAAACGGTCGATCGAAAATTCCTGAAACTTTCAGGGTAGGTAGGTCTCGAGTAGTAGAGTAAAAGTTATCATGGGCACAAATTTGCCAGACCTCATCTTCATGGGCTTCCAGAGGCCCCAAGGTCAAAAACTTGCAAAAAGTTTCCCCCCCCGGAAATCCACAGATTTCATCCGTTTGAGCTGAAATTTTTACTGTGGGTAGACGGACCCAATCGGGGTGGCCGTTTTTTTTTTCAAAAATTCCAAATACTTCAGGCTAAAGAAGCAAAATACTGAAGACTTCCCAAAATCTCTAGGTTTTTTGGATCCTAAAAATTTTGCAAACCCTGCCAAACTTGATTAGTAGAAGATATCCAAAAAAAAAACGGCCAATCCAAACCACTTGAAGTCTCACCAAAAAAAATTTCAGCCCGATCGCACTTGAAATGGCGGAGAAAAAGGGGGAAAACTGCTTTTTGATACCCAAAAAACTAGTTTCGAGAAAAATGCAAAATAAAAAAAACTTTTAGAAAAATTTTTTTTTCCGCTTATACGTAAGTATAGGTATACCATATCATAATATAACTTTATGTTAAAAAAAAAAAATTTTTTTTTAATGCATGGGTCTCCAAGAAACCTGGTTTTCCAGAGACTTTCCGACCTTTGATGGTTCTGATTTTTGTAGTACACATAGAGGGGACCTTGATACACCTTTACACGAAAAAACAAAAATCGAAAAAAATCTTTTTGGCTCAGGAAAGGGGGGGGTCCCCTTAAATGAGCATCCAAAATTAAGTTTTATTCTCCTACTCCATGATTGTGTATATTCACGTCTATAACAATATTCTGACGATAACAATAATGATCACAAAAGCAAAGCAAAATGAAGAAAATAATATGCAAGAAATAAGAAATTCAAAAGATAGTAATTATTTCGTCGGAGAGCTGTTTAAACAGCGTTGAAAAAATTCTTATTTGAAGATAAAAATAAAATTGCCATATAAAACATTTGCATAAAAACAATCTGTCTAGTTGCTATTGTACAAACAGTTAATGTGGATTGATGAACGACAACCTGGTTCAAGTCATTAAGATGAACAAAAATTAATAAAGTAAAATATCTCTTGCTTGCACAACTTTTTTTTTTGCGTGGAATTGGAGTCCGCTGTTTCTTCCTTGATTGATATGACACCACATAAGCCTCTGTATATTTATGTGTATCAAGATTTTTCAATATTGGGCAATTGCCATACTCCTGACTACGCCATTGTAGTTATTGCATTATAAAATAAAACGATCAGACAATTTCTTATCTTTCACGAAAACTCTGAAATCTGATTGGACTCATACACGACAATCAACCATAGCTATATGCAATCTCGAATTGAACTTTGTTGCATCAGATCGAGTGTGAATTTCACTTGGAAATATGTCGCCTTTTGTAGAATGTCTGTTTTCAATGATTTACTCCGGTTTTTTCTGCATCATGTTTCACAGCTGATTCAAAATTAATGAGCCTCATAGATATTCTTCTATATTATTCAACCCTTCAATTGAGGTTATTTTAATAATAACAAAAAGATTTTGAATAATTTTGGACCAGCATACGACATGATGGATTTGTTTAGGCAGTTTGGATGAATAATTGTATCCACCAACAAATAGATGTAAGATTTCATGAACTATAACTTCAGTTAGTAAGAAAAATCTATCACATTATAACTTTCACTTTATAGCAACGTTTTCAGGCTTATCTCCTCTATTTTACCAACATAAAAAACCGCCAATAAAATGTAAAAACCAATTGATAATGCACTCATACTCTTTAACATAGTTCGACTAAATTGCGAGAGTTATGCAATGAATAAGATTCAATTTCTCGTGTTAATTTTTCTTTCTTTTTAATATCACATGAGAAATAAAATAATACAAAACTTTTGCCGAATTAATACAAGACTGTTTCTGTTATTGCATTTGGCATAAGAATATCAAGTACACTAAACTTTTAATAAATGTTGCTGATACTGTATTGATCTGAGTCCAATAACAATTATCGATGTTTATTAAAACAAACGTATCAGTAAAGAATACTTTGTGCAAGATACTGATTTAGAAGAATTAATGAAGCAAGTTATTTGTAGACGAATGGTATATATGTATATTGAATTTCGATGAAATTTTATTAACTCTTTATTCCACATAGCAGTTCCAGAAGAGCCGCTGATGAAACAACGAATTACTGTAAAAACCTTAAACTAGGAAGTATCGAAAAAGTAAAATCTCATAAGATGTTCTCTCATTGGATTACCATTTAGAACGTTTCAGGTAAACATTTCAATCAAAATTAAGAATTTTTCTTTTGATTTCCGTCCGCCCAGTCTTGAGAATGGGAGTGTGAAAAGATTATCCAAACACTTACCCAAATCTTAGTTCGAAATTTGTTAATGTCGAAAAGCTTTTCTCGAGTTTTTCACATCAAATCGAAACAACCATTGAAACAGAGTATTGATGTCTCCGATATATCAATAGTATTGATAGATTGATCAGACACAGCCTTGTTTACGGCGGCAGTTTGTTCACTCCAGTAACCATTGGACAAGCAACAATTCCACCGGAGGTTTTCCATAAATCTGACGTGATTCGACCAAGAAGAAACAACTCAGAGAGCTCGGACACGTCTCATTTTGTGAAGGATTGTTCACTTTATCATTACTTGTAGTAGAAACAGACTTTATAACCAATTTGTTGTCGTGAAACTTTCAAATAGTATTGATATTAATAGTATCAATGGCGATCGTTGCATATTAAACAACATGTTTCAATGATGTATCTTGTCTATTGTCAGGAAAACATTTGATTGCAAAAAAAAAGTTCAACTTCTCTAGTTTTCCCAAACTTATCAAATTTGCAACTCATCTTCTTCAGAGATAAAACAACACAATAAAAAACTTTTATTAGTTGATAGTTTATGGAATTCATCACAAGACGTTTTCCCGAAAGTTTTCCAATTTTGTTGCATTTATTTTCTAGAATCTTTCTATAAATCTTCACGCAAGTGACCAAGGGACAGGATTAGAAAGTTGACATTTAGATGCACCTGTTATACTTTGGGATAGAATTGATTTTTGAATGAGAATACAAAACTTTCAAAGTTAGAAAAGTCGTCACACAAAGCTAGATATGGACAAGATCATTTCATATTCGGCTATATTGCCACAACTAATGTGTTCTAAATATATATGAGCAAGATGATCTCGACTCCAGTGGGATCGGGACGATAAATGACCAGTCTTGCTCCTCTTTACACGCAACTGGTAGCACAATATTTACTCAGAGTTCGAAACAAAAGATAAATGAAACGTTCTAGAGGTAAAATCAAAAAACATATTTGACAATGTGCACAGCAGCTAACATTAGCCGACCGGAGACACTAGTGACTCGCAAGCTTTTGGTGGCGAAATCTGATTGGGTTGGTGCAAAATTCGAACGAGTTTCCAGTGTTTTCGCTCCGCTAGTGACAGCTAATATTTAAAATATGTAGAAACCGTGATGGAAAACCATTTCGATGTTGTTCTAATTGAAATGAAATAAAACAAAAGGAGATGTTGATAATAATTTCAAATGTTCTGTTTTCAACATGTTCAACAAGATTACGCATGAGAAAACGAAGAAAATCTGAATTAATTTGTAGGAAAGAAAATACACGGATTAGCATATGTAAAAGAAGAGCATAGAATTTGCTTTATTATTTGATGAATTAAATTGTCTACATTTTACAGTTTTAAGAAAATTAGCTTTATTAAGAAAGTAAAAAGTTCATCGATTTTAATTATACTACTATAGAACATTCTTAAACATAATTTCTGTTCTCTTATCTCTTTGCTTTTTAGTGAATTATCTTATTATAAAAAGAAATCAACAATGAACGTTTTTAGAAATTAAATTTACCGGACAAACAATGTTTTTGAACAAAAGAAACTCAAAAAAAAAAAAACAGCAATTATACCAACAACATGTTTGAGTCTGATGAAATTCTGTCCAAATGCTCTATGACTAAATATGCTTTTCGCTTTAATAGATTTCACAAGGATTTACAATAAAAATTTAAAAAAAAAAACAGTAAATCATGATGTGTATAATTATGCATCTTTCTCATACAAGCATATGGGTTCTTTTACAAGAGTTACCGACTGTAGAGATTCGCGTAATGTTGGACATGTTTCTTCTTGATTTTTTTTCTTTACAAGTTTCTGTTTGTTGAGAATCCTATTATTCGACCTTTCCTAGAAAATAAAAATAAGTAAAGCAAACTATATTTGTAAAATTAAAACAATAGTTCTAAACGAAATATACGTTTATAGTTAACTGAACAAATACCGAGGACATAGTATAGAGGTTTATTAATTCTTTTTTTTTTTCGAATGAATTTTCAGTAAGCTTTAAAGGAGTTTCTATACAGAATTGTAAATGCTATAATTAGTCTTTTTAGTAGTTCGTATGAATAGCAATAACTTTATCTGTCTTGTTTGAATACCTTCGCTGGTTTTTTTGTACATTTCTTTTTTCCTATTTCCGCCAATGTACTGAATAATTCAATTTTATAAAAAACAAATTATACATATATAAATACTATTTTATTCGATTTACCTTGCATAATGAGCTAGATTTGTACAAAATTCATTCCATCTAAAGAATAAAAGTAGTCAATAGATGAATCAATATGTCAAACTTACAATGCAACTTTATATTCTGATAATTTTTCTGACGTTAATAATTGTATTGATGTCATATTTATTGGCTGTATATTTGCCATTTGTTCATCATCAACATGTATCATAAATTGTTGTGGTGTAAATACTTGATCACAAGTAAAACAATGTATACAACGATAATCTGGTTCATTAAACCATGTTGGAAACAATTGTCCCATAGTATCAATTTTTTTATTTAAATATGTTTTTGTATGTCGTACCACAAGTTTAGGTATTTTATCCATATTAATAGGACTATGTTTAACAATAGCTTGTGATATATCAATACTTTCAAAAAATGTATTTGGTAATGTTAATTCATTAGGTGTGTTTGGTGGACTTATTACTGTAGAAGAATTTTGTACAACAGTTGGTGATACTGTATGATAAGCATTTGTTTTATTTTTTATTTCATTTGTCGATGAATTTTGAGAATAATGAGACGGAATAAATGGTGGAAGAAAAACATTTTTTGGTGCTGGATATGGATTTGATTGAAGTCGACGTTCTTTTCGATTATTAGATAATAATGGATTAGAATTTTTTAATGTCTCTGAATGATTACGTTTTAATAAAGGTGAAACTGTATATTGTGAATGAATCATTCGTTCATTTGGAGAAATATTTTTCGATATAGAAGGTTTATCATCATTTATTGATTGACCAGAACAACAAGGTAAACAACATGGCATTGATACTGTTTGTTTTTCGAGTGTTAATGAATGATTATAATTATTATTAATTCGTTTTTGTGCGAATGGCATCATAGTTGGAGAAGATAAATTTAAATTTGTCTGGGAAGAATTATTATTTGATGATGATATTAATTTTGGTTGTATAGATTGATAATTAGAAATTAATTCTTTCGGCTTGTCATATGATGATGAAGATAGATAAGATTTTTGATAATGAAGATCATATGGCATTGGTGTTAGATAGTAAGGTGAAGATTGAAATGAATGAGGATAAGAAGATGGAGTAGATTTCTGTTTTGATACCGGCAACATAGTATTATTTATTGATGATTGTTGAGAAATTGATAGAGGTATTTCATCACCTAGAATTTGTTTGTTTTTTAGATAGGACGTGACAAAAGTGGTGATAGCAGAACTATAATACTTAGAGAAAATGTATTTCACTTCTATATTTAAGTATGTACTGTACTATATTTTATTCTTAGAAGCCTAGTTTCACGCCTGAGAATAGTTGAAAAATCATATGAATGGTTTTATGAAGGATGAGACGATGTTAATGATTCGACCAATCGGTAACAGAAGAACATGTGAACAAATCGAATAGATCCATTACCTTATTAATGATGATCCTCATATTATAATTGATGAATTTCAAGTGCACATTGATTTAAGTGATAGCGCCATCCAACGAATAATCTTCGATCATTGTAAGTTGAAAAAAACTTACCACAAGTTGTAAATAGTAACAATTCGTCTTGATGGTTATTATGAAAGATATGGTCAGAATTATGGATCTACTAGGTCGTTCTTCGCCTTCAATCTCTTCTCACTCTTCATCATATTATCTTTCAATTGTTCTCTGAGATGGAACGTGGCCATCAATATTAAAATATAGTGCCGTACAGTAGAGTCCATCAAGTTCAAAAGTTTTAGACCTAGGCTCGACCAGTTTCGTTTCAGAGATGAACAACTTTAAACAAAATTTTAATATTATCATATTAACTAAAGAATGATGAAATACTGAAGCATTATAGAGTTTTGTTCAAACTGTCAGTATACATATAGAGAAAATTTTCTCTAGACTTCTTTCAGGTATTATACTAATACTAATAAAAAAAAAATGTTATTCTAATAAAATGTATTTGTACCTGACATTAATCACTAAAGCGTTATACGAAGTCAACTAAATTTTTTGCCGACTCGATAAGACATTACTGGAATCTCGAAAATGCATCAATTTGTAGGATAAATATCAAAGAACAAAATCTACTATTCATAAAAAAGTTCGTATTTTAAAACTGAATTTTCGTCAAAAAAAACTTTGTTGACTTCATGCAGGTCTCCTATTAGTCACCATAGCAACTGTACTTAGTCAGTTGTTAGAAAGGTTTCGGTATGTCACAAGATCTTGGTTGAAGACTATAGAAAACAAGATTGTTTGAAAATCGAGAAATATAGATTTGACTCTCAGCATTACTTTCATAGAATCAATAAAATACAGATTCAATCAAAAGAAAGATTTGTTTAATTTCTCCAAAAGATGAATAAACAAAATACTTGCCTCGAAAATTCCAATTGAATCTTTGTCGTATAGATTTTTCAACTTAAGTATATAAAATTTTCTTTAATTAGTTTTTTTTGAATAAAAAGAAAAATGAATTGTAAATCTTTAACTTATCAGCTTAAGATTTTTTTTTGTTTTATTCTTAATCTGTTAAAGATGATATATTTTTTCAAATAAAATTAATCTTACTTTGAGTATTTTGATTATTAATACGAACATTTTCTTCAACATTAACAATCAGTGGCATTGAATAATTATCATCAATTACATCATTTGATTTTTTTGCTGTTGATGAAGATTTTAACATAATATTATCTTTTATATGAAATTTAACTGATGGTAAACTACATGAACGAGAAGAAAGTCTTTTAATTGGTTTTTTATTATGTATCAAAGATTTTGAACGATGTAAATGACGTAATAAACTAGTTGTTGGTGATATTAAAAAAGAATTTGCCGGTATAGATAAAGGATTTGTATTACTATTAAATGAATCAAGAATACGTCGCTTTAATGAAGTATTTGGAATTGATGAAGATGAATATTTTTCAGATTTATTACGTGAATGTCGTATTAAACTAAATGTAGAAGATTAAAAATTTAACAAAAAAAAAAAAAAAAACAGAAGCAAAGATTATCTTTAATCTATATATGTCAAAAACAAATGATGACATTGACAAGTTAGTAAAAAAAAAAACATGATAACTTCTTTTCATGTATTACATTTGAAAATGACATAAAACCCATCTTTTAATCTGTCAACATTTATTTATTTTAAAATCATTGGTAGTTTAGATAAATTAAAACCACTCATTTATTGTAAAGACTAACTACCAACATACTTTATAATTAAAATTATTATCAAATAAAATACTCAACTCGGACTAATACTTGAGATTTTGAAGTCAAGATGAGAGTGATCTTATGAAACATGGTGTAAAAGGAGCGCTGTAGTATATGGACCTCCGTCTATCACCATCCGTAACAAACGTTATTGATATGCGACAGAGATCGTATATCAATAATACCTCCTTATAATATATCTAATACTTGCTTATTGTATTTCTGAAGGATCAAGTAAAAAAAAAAGTGTATCCGAAAATCGATAGAATAAAATAATCTCTCGGTGAATAACAACAGTAACTATGCTGTGTTTCATATTTTAATCCTGGAGGAATTGTGCTAACAGCTATTTGTAATAGATTCTCATTTTTTATAGTTTTTCTCGGAAATTTGAATCTTTCTATAGTATAAAATAATGTACGAAATTTCTCTTACATATGTATATATAGAGTTACAATATGTTGATCTTTGACATTAATACATGAAATGATCTACATGTTTCATTTTCGAATATTAAATCTCCATCGTCAAAAAAAGGTAACGCGTGCAATATAAAACATACTTCACATGAAATAGTGAAAAGAAAAGTATAATGAGAAAACTTATAAGTAATAGTGAACAGGTCTTGAATAAGTTAAAATTTTTAAATAGCATTGAGACATGGCATTGAAACAAGAAAAAAAAAATTATTTTATTTTATTTTTTTAAATTAAATTCAACTTTAACCTATGACGTTTTGGATTTATTTTTTCTCGAATATTATGAAATCTATGAATATTTAAAGATAAAATTCTTATTTAATTTTATAAAATATCATGAAAAATAAAACTTCAACATTTTTTTTTTCTAATACTTCTTTTTGAAAATGTTTTTTTCAACCTTACCAATGTACTCTTTTGTAAAAACAAGACGATTGTTGACTATCAAATATTAAAATACGCTTCGGAAGTATTCATCTTAAGAATGTTTTTGTTTTTAGATTATAAAATATTCATTCAAATAGAAATAAAGTGTTAATCTTAGCATAAAAAGTCGGATATTTATTATATTCTACCTATTATTTTTTTATGCACGATAGGGTCATATAGGAAATATGACAAAAAAAGAAAAGTATCTCTGAAATATAGAATTAGTTTTTTACTTATAAGAACTTTTTACTTCAGACGTAATGAGATTGCCTTGATAAATTGAAAAGAACCTTGTTTTTTTTTCCTGTAGTTGTTGTCAGAAGTGTGTTAGTGAAGTTTATATAAAAAAAAACTATTCTTTTTTTTCTTTTTTTTTAAGTAGCCTTATTATAAAAAAAGAAAAACAAACCGACGTACTTATTATGCGAATTTTGTTCTGATTGAAATTTATTATTATTATCATCATTGTTTTTTTTTATTAATGCAGATTTCGGTATAATTTTTGAATAAATATTTGAAATAGACATTGATGATGATGTTTCATTTGTTGAATTTCTATTACACTTATCAAGATTATTATATGGAATAAAAGTTCCAAATTGAGACGATTCATTTGATTGTTTTTTCTTTGGAGAAGTTGGTAAATGTTGACATTGTTTATCATCATTATTAGTTTCCATACGTTCTGTAGATACTGATGATGGTGAAACTAAAATAGAATATGTACTGCAAAACGAAAGATTTGCTTGTTTTTTTTCATCTTCTTACTTTTGTTGTTTAACGGAATAGACGTTGATGTTTGTTTATAATAAGGCATTTCTTGAATGATTTTTTCCAGAGATTTGTCACATTTATTTAATAATTGTTTTAATTTAGTTAAATAATCGAAGAAATTTATTGACAAAAGATGATAACGCGTACGATTAAATGCTTTTAATAGAGAATTTTGTTGTTCAATAGAGATTTTTTCCGATAATGTTACTGTTTTAAGAACATTTCTATCAATTCCTTCCAATAAATATATAAATTCATCGAATGTACATAAAGATGAAAATACTTTTATATAAAGATCTTCAACACAATAATATATTGAACCCATACGTGAGATAGTTAATATAGTAGATGCTTCAAATGAAATATATGATAGAATACAATCAATAGGATTATCATCAATAGAAAAATCTTTATGATTGTCAAATGCATTAGATGCAGGCATTTTTTTACGTTTAGATAGGGGTTTAATTCGTTGTTGCTGAAGAGGTTTTTGTCGCATAAAATTTGTATCTACAGTAATATTTCGATTAGATCTATTTGATTTTGCTAATTTGTTCGAAGTTTGTGAAGAATGACGAAAAATTTTTGATCTAGTTTTTGATTCACTTGCAGAAGAGTTAATGAAATCTTTAGTTTCTATTTTTAATTGTTCACCTGAATATTTATCGAAAAAATCGAAAGTTGTTTTTTTTTCATTGTTTTGTAACAATAAAATATTACCTTCCGTTGAAATTCTTTCTGAAATAATTTCTTGTTCTTTTTTATCATTTAATAAAATATTATTTGAATTTATCTTTGATACTGTTGTTGTTGTTGTTGTCGTTAAATCGACAAATTCAGATTTATCATCGTCACCATCATCACTATTATCATCATCAAGGACAACAAACAATGGCTCATCAATAATATCCGTCGTTGATATTAAATTGCTATTAGTATTTTTATTTTCATTATCATCTAAACGAAAACATGATATTAATCTAATAGATAAAAATTGGTGTAGGTGTATCACTTCAATACATATTTCTGTGTTATCAGATTCTTCACTAAACACTTCATCAGCTATTTCAAGCATCTGTTTTCCTTTCCGAATACTCGAATATTATTAATTTTCTAATTAAAATGTAATTATATGGTTGTTTGATAAAAAGAAAAATAGTGTTGTTTATCTCTTATCTCATAGGGCAGTCATAGAATGTCACGGTAAGTCAATGTATATGTGCAAAAGCAAAGAATATTGTAAAAATAAGCAAGACACTTGTTTTTTATTTCAGGCCTATTGGAAAGAAAATTTATTGGACTCATTCATCCGTCATACTTTATTTCAAAGAAATACAATGAATAATAAAGTATGACTCAATATATTTCTGTTCATTAAAAACTTTATGATAACAGAAATCAATATAAACGTAATAAATATATGAAAAAGAATGGTTATATAAACAAATAAGCCTATTATTCGACTTCATATAAATCGCAGCAAAAATTATATTATTCGATGCTTTTCGTTTACTCATAAATGCATTTTTTTATTTAACTTACCATATGACATGCTTAAAATTTAAATGAAAATAACAATCGTTTCAGTTGAATTGCGACGATAAATAACAGTAAATGCTAAATAAAACTGCTTTTCTATTCTTTATTGAGTATTTTCTTTGTAAAATGACAAAATGTTTTGTATCGTCGCTTTTTATACTATTTACGCATGAATACACACAATGATTTTGAAACAAGATAATGCATTGCAATCTTCTTATTTCTGCAATCGATCATGACAATTTTCTCTTTTTCTATTCAAATGTAAATGCTGTCATCCTTGACTACGCTGATTGGAATATAATTTATCTACGTTTACCAATACGATTTTTGTATTCGTTTTTGCTTGTGTTTATTCGAAGAGAAAAACGATGGTAATTTCCGGGGCTACATATGACGTCTGTGCACAGTATCATCGCTATCGTCAATCATTCGTATGCAGAATCAAGGTAGCGTCATGTATGTGTCCAGGTAAGCGAGCATAGAAGTATATATATGTATTGATATTAGATAGCGATCTAACTGCGCAAATTGTAGTAGCTGAGAATTGTGAAATGTTGCATGTTAATAGTGCATAGAAAAGTGAATTTACAATATATAGAAGGAAAACAAATACTATTTTACGAATCCTCAATAAGTATTATTCAACAGATAAATGTACTTATATTTGAATTATTCACTATTTAAATCAAAATTTAATTTTTGTTTAAAAAGAACTTTTCTAAAAATATAAAAAGCCCTAGATTGTATGTTTATATCTATTTTCATATGGTACGAAAAAAAATCCTTTTTTCTTTCTCCCGTTACTTTTATTTATTCGTATGTGCGAATTACACAAACCAAGGATATTTCTCCTTTTCCTTCATTTACATTATCTTTCGTTTTTTTTATGCATGACATTTTTACCGATGCATGACGTTTCAAACTCAACATGTATCGTTTCTATGCTATCAAAAACCAATATTACTGTCCCGTTTGATGTTTTTCATTTGAAATAAACAAAAATGATAAGATAAGAAAGAAAAGAAGAGCAAGTGTGTCAATTATCCAATATAGAAATTTGAGAAAGGAATGTCAGTGCACCTAGAAATTGTATCTTGAATAGATAATTTATAACCATAAAAAAAAACAAACATTTTCATTCGCGAATGTGAATTATACAATAGAAACTATATCTTTATATTTATGTATCTTATATATGATTAACTGTTGCAAGATTCAAAGAATTTATATATACTTCAAAGTTTTATTCAAACTATTTTCGATAAAATATCTGTCCTATCAAAAGCATTACTACAACAGGACTAATAACAACTCAATTCAAGCTTTTTACAGTTATAAAACTCAAACTGCAAGTTAATCAGAGTAAAAAAAGTATAATGAATGGCTCATTTATTATGGCTACGTGAAAATTATTAAAATACAAAATCGGTCTCACAAAAAAGTTTTCTGAAGAAAAATTGATTAAATTCAGGATATGTATGAACATTTATTCAAATGCATTATTCGATTTGTTTTACAAGCTTATTTCGTATTTTGTAAATAACAATGCATGAAATGATGATAGAACATTTCTCTGTGCTAATACTATTGAATACAAAATGTACTCAGTAAGCCGACTAGAAAAAAATCAAAGTGCGCTTCATTTGAATCGAATAGTCAATAAATTAAAAGTTAAACATGGCGTACACAAGATATTCAATAAAGATCTTATTAAAATGAAATTGATTTCAAAGACAATTCTATACAATAGGTTTTTTTATATATTTTATTGTGAATAAATAAATTAAAATATTTCTATTAAACCTGATCATTTTGAACAGCAATTCTATATGAAATAGCCTCCAATGAAATTAAAATATTTGTCGAATGAAACTGAAAATTGCTTCAACGACTAAAGATCTATTGACATTCTTTTCTTTTTCCTAGTTAAACTTGTGGAATATTCTATACACTTCTACTGTTTATATAACTTATGAACGAAAATGTCCAATTCTTTCGTTTCCATATAATAAAAAAAAAACACGAATTTCTCTATAAACTAACATTGAACTTACCTTGTTCTCGCTTATAATTCATATACGAAGTCGAGTTATGCATCCAAAAAAAGTCCTTTTTTTATAAAGTAAACTTTGCAAAATGCTCGTGTCTAAAAAACAATCCCTGAATAAATATTTGTTCTTTCAAATGGTATATTATTCTGCCCTAGCAAAGAAAAACGTAAACAATATTATTCAAGCATCGTCAATCAATCTGTATAGAATGCGCAGCCTTAAAACAAACGAAACTATTTGTCAAGTGAGAAAGGACTCTATTCCATTAAATTATGCCATGAAATTTTGCCTTTGTAAATAAAAAAGTGTCAAATGTATTGAGGCATGTTTCACAAAAAACGAAAAAAAAGCAATTTCGTTTTGCATTTGAATTTCATTACAAAAACATCTTTTATCCAATTTCAAGATTTGTACTTTGTTTTCATGTATTGTGAATGCAGTCCTATACTGACGATTTGATTAATTCCACATCATATTTCAAATACTTATATATGTACTTAAGAATGTTTGCACTTACTTTCAATAAGAGTTTTCATCTATATAAAAAAGCAACTTGTATGTAAAGGTGTACGATGCATAAAACACCTTAAAAAGATCAGATTATCAATTTTGGATGATACAGTTGTGAAGAATATTGAGATCAGAAGTCTAATAGTATTTTATCTGATGAGTATTTTTTTCTTGCATTACAGTTATTTTTTATAATGTTGCTCACCTATGTTATGACATTCAGCCCCCCCCCCTCCCGCTGCTCAGACAATCCATTTTTCGGTAAAGTAATCGAACTCGAGTTTTTATCATAGGAAGATGCAGCGAAGTTTCCTCTTTCAGAATATATATAAGTTTTTTAAAAAAGGCCAAATTTGTACAGACTTTCGTAGGAGATTTCCACCTCACCACCCGATTTTCGGAGAGATTTTGGCGGTTTTTTGTTATTTTGGGGAAGGCTAGTTTTTTACTTCTATCAGCATGGAAGAAACATTCTTATATCATATAGTACGACCTGTAGTGCTAGCTTACGCCATCTATTGCATGCATTCAAAAATCTCACATAAATATTATCAATATACCATTATTTCCTGCATTTGAATGAAAAAATCCATTTCTAAAACTTAACGTTTTTCTCAAAACATTGTTTTCAGACAGGAAAATTGAAATATGTCTCGCTTGACTCGGAGGTGTCCCCGATATTTTTTTTTATTTTAAAGATCTCGACGAAAGATAACTTTTGATCGGACCGATTTTTGATACTTGACTCCTGGACTAAGAAAAGTCGGATTTACTGTTGTCCGTTGACCATTTTTAGGCCTACTTTGAAAGTAATATCCACTGAAATGCTTATAAAAAATGAATGGGAGGGAATTTAAAAATTCTGCCCTATGAAAAGTTGCGCATAGAGGCTAGCTTTAATTTGAAACCAGCCCGACCTCGATACCTCTTATAGCCATGAAGTCATTTCGATTCTTGTGGAAGCTATAAAACAAGCCGGAAGTCCAGTTTAGTAAGGTATATAAGGCTGAAATTTTTACCATAAGCGTTTCTCACTAGTATCACTCATTCCTAAAAGTTTTAGCCCAAACGGACCGTTCTAAGTGGAAAGTCGATTCTGAGGGGGGGGGGGGGGGGCTTAATAGGTTCTAGAAAAGAACTAGACTTTCTATAAGAAATGTTTCGATTAAAGTATGTTCCTCGTATTTAGCTTTCAGTGTTATAGAATAGTTCAAAAGTATAACTGTAGATCAATGAAGAGACTCAATAGACATAAATTTTATTGAAACTTGTCGAATATTTAAAAGAAAAAAAAATAAGGTTCTATTTCAACAGTGATTTTATCATTTTATAGTTTTCCTCATAAAAGTGAGAGTATCATAATATTTTCCATTTTCATCGATGCATTTAAAAACTAAGACACTATCCAACATTTCTAAAACGAACATTATGCTTCTCTAATTTCACATTCACATTGAAAGAAGTTGACATCACCGACTTAATGCAACCATTGCTATCTTCAATCCAAACTTTTATGTAGTGATTGATAAATTAGAAAAAGATTGTTATTCAACGTAGCGACGATGTTGAGCTCGTCAGATTCGAACCGCACTTTACTACTCTCAATGAAATTTTCTAATCGGAATACAAAATGCTTTGTATTTGATGATTAGCGCACTCTATACATGTTTCAGACGACTAGAGTCTGTCGAGTTCAAAATTTTCGGATCAGATCCTACGAGTTTTACTACGATGAAACAACGTGAGAACAATATGAGCATGTCTTCACGAAATAAAAAATTCATTTTTCGAAATCAACCATTTTTTGATTTAATGAAACTATATGGAAAAAGATTTTTGTCATTATGTAAATATTTTATTAAGATTAGTAAAATATTACAATAATATTTTGTTGTCATTATCTTATTACCTATTTAATTATGTTCTCATTTCTATTATTACAATAACAATATCTAATATAAAGTTTTATTTGTTTTTCTTCATAAAATACTTTTCAATAAAATATATTGATAAAGCAGAATCAAAATCAGTATCATATCTGAACATGTTTACTTATCTTTCTACGGTATATTAACAGAAAATACTTGTAATACTTTAAAAATATCTCAACAACGCCCTCAAAAAGAAAAACAAGCATAATTTTGAAAAATATGACAATAAAACACCAAATAGCTAAAACTGAATGAGAAACAAATCGTTCGACGAGATTTATAATTCAATATCAGTTTCACCAATCCTTTACCATAATATCTTAAACTAATGTTTAATGAAAAATTTTTTATTTCGTCATTAACATAGATTAAAGAACTTGAAAAGTTTTTTTTTAATGAAACAGATATGGACAGGATATTCCGAAAGACTACTGTGAAACAAAAACATAAATATCTGTAAAACAATTCGAGTGGTTTATATGTTTTTCTTACAGCATTTATGGTCGTAGATGTTTATCGGAAAATATATGGAATGAAACTTCAACGAATATATGAATATAAATTCCTTAAATTGAATAAAAGATATCCACATATCTTTTTATGACAGATTTTTGGAACACTCTGTATGTAATTAGAAAGAAATATCGAATGTATATTTAAAAATGTATTATCTTGGAAGATTATTCAATTTTTATAAGTCGAACTATTGTCTGATGATTAGTGCTGTGCGGGATAAAGTTAAAGAAAACTATTCTAGAATTTATTCTTATCAAATCTAAAAAAGAAATCTTTAATACTCGTTTTTTTTTTGTATTTATTTAGTTAACAACTAGCAATTTTTTGCCTAATCTCTTTTGAATCATGTTTTGATTTCCTTAAAATCATACGGAATTTTACTACGATATTTAGTATTCGTGTGATGAATTTTTCATCAAAGTTTCGATTCCACACGACGACGTATAACGAGAAAAATGCTTGAGCGGTATTTTACAATTCGTTTCTTTTCTGAAAATTCCTAATATATTTGGAAGAAAAAAAACGACTAGAATTGAACAACATCGTGTTCTGTTCTGCGTGCGTAATATTATAATCAATTATGAGTTTATAATTTTTTTCCTAGATTATTTCATTTGATTAGCAATTTGATCACAAAGGTTTGAGAGTATACTCCTTCTGTTTTTGTTTTTTTTGGAATCCAATATGATTGTAAAGGATTAACTGAGTTTATTATTTCAATTGGAATTTTTCATGCATAAGATGATCAAACAAAAACTTTCAATGCGGAGAAATTTCAAAGTATTGACTAACATCTTTTTTTTATTCAAAAGCAAAGATTATTTCCAGATCGATGAAACGAATAGTAGTCTTATTTTTTCTTAATAAAGAATCGAATTGATTTTAAAAACAAAAAAAAGACACTGTTATCGCAATCTTAGCAAGGCTAACATATGAAACACGACATGATTGCTGTTGTTAATAATAAGGAGATTGCTTTATTCTATTTATTTTAGGATACATTTCTTTACTATCATTTTACTTGATTCTCGAGAAATGTAATTCGGGAGTTATTCAAATATTACAATGAGATGTTATTAATATACGGTCTATGATCGTATATCAACAACATTTGTCATGACCTATGATGTAGGAGGAAGAGAGTTTAAATGCTTATTCATATACTTCAACAAATAACTGTTTATATTAAAATGGATGTTTTCAAATTCTGCATATATAGAAATTTAATGTGAAGAAATATATTGTAGAGCTCTTGAATTGATTTCACGCATAAAAATTAATTTGATGTTTTCTACTCAAAAGATGTTTTAAAAGTTTTCGAAATTTAAAAAAAAGTATGAAAGAAATTATGGTTTTAATGAAATTCTATTAATGATTTAAGTTTATGGCATTAGCGAGCAACAAATGAATAAATTCTTATTTTTTTTTATGATCATAGAAATATTTATAAATTTTCATTATAAAAAGAGAATAAACTTTTCTTATTTGACGTTTATAACTATTCAGATATAAAAATCATAAATGTATGGAAGAAATTTTATTAAATCATGAATATTTATTGTAAATAATAGATGGCAAATGTTAAACTAACATTTAAAAATATTTTTCTGTTTCTGTACCATTCTGCCATCTTTATCTAGTTTTTTTTTTACCATAACACTGATTTGTCAATTGTCGTAACCATTTCGATTTTAAAATATTAATAAGCTTACTTGCTCAACCTTTGAGCAATTCCATTTTACATCGGGTATATGTTAGTTGAACACTTGAAAATAAATATTAACGAAAGAATCATATTCTAATTGCAGATTTCAAAAACAATTGACAATCCATACTTCGTTGAATTGTTGGAAAATGACAGATGCAAACATTGTAAGATAATTTCATCTTTTGAAATTTTATTTTATTTTCCTAAATTTCTACTTAGAAACTATTCTATAGAAATATTTTCATTGATTGAATTTATAGAGAGCTAAAATTTACAGTAGAGATGTACAGATTACGGTAGAGTAAGAGTATAAGTTTTGCCGGATAAAATAAAGCAAGAATTAGAAAATTTTCCTCAGACACAGTGCGGAAAACGCTGAGCCCGTACATATCTAATCTACACATCTGAAATTAATCATTGCATAGTAATAGAAGATTAGATATGTTAGATTATATTTAAATTTGAATTGTGAAACACTAATCACGATTGAGACCAACAATGATTGGTCGAATTCATGTTTAAATACACTTCAAAGAGTTAGGCCTTGTCTCCACGAGAAAAATAATACGGTATTAACTTTGTATTAAAATCATGCGTGTCTACACTTGGAAAGTTAATGCATCAATCAGAATCTAGAAAAAAATGTCGCTTTCATTAATTCAATTGGAGCACATGAACCTAATGAGACTTTGATTGGTGCATTAACTTTAATTCGCTTTCGAAAGCGCATTAAATTTAATGCGCTTTTGAAAGTGCATTAAATGCGAATTAAATTTTCCACGAATCAAGTTTTTTAATTCGGTATTAAATTTTCTGGTGGAGACAAGGCCTTAGAATATTAGAAATTACACCAGTTGACGAAAAATTACTTCAAATTTTCTATATATCCAATGATGAGGATAAAAGTTTAGAGCTGGTCGGGTTCAAAATGTTCGAACTCGAAAGCTATTCGACGGACTCTAATAAGTATTTTTAATGACAAGTATTCGTTTATGTATATGTCTCAAAAATATATTAGTATAGTAACTTAATTCTAGGATATAGACTTATTTCGTCTATTTCGAAATGAAATACAATTAATGAGGTTTTCCTAAATTAGCCTTTCTTAATATTTAATTAATTATTGGATAAATCAGAATCTTTTTTTTTCTGTAAGATAGAAAACTATGCAGATTTGATCTTTCTATTTTTAATCGAGTTAATTTTAAAGAAATTCGCAACATTTCTCATAACTAATTCTATTTCAATAAACATTTCTTTTTTTTTTCTTCTCCTCTATTTTCACAGCATCCATCTGTTATTTTAATTCGTGATCGATTACATGATATATTTCCTGAAATAGAAATTCCTCTTGAAATTATTGGATGGCATATTCGTCAATCAACATCTATCGAAGCTATATGTTCAATTTTTGCTTCGGAAATATTATCTTTTGGTGAAGTAATTGATCCAAGAAAAACTACAAATCAAATTGATGGACAAACAGCTTCAACAAGTAATCACACACCTAACCAAACAACAATCAATGATGATACACTTAAAACACTCTATGATGTATTCAATTCAATACCTCGTGATCATATAGAAAATATTTATATTCATTTTAAAAATAGTAATAATCCAAATTGGTATGATGATATTGTTAATGAATTACTTTCTTATAATGTTATAAAACCTTCAACAAATAAACGTTCATATGATGAAATGATTATTGATGATATAATATTTATTCCAGATGAATATAATCGTTTACTTGCTATATTACCTGATATTGATCCTGATTATGCATTAGAATGTTATATGAAATATCGTGAAACATCATCAGATAAAACAGATTTAAATGTATTAATAACAAGTCTTATTGAACATGGTTATGTTAAATTAACAGATAAATTAGAACGTTTACGTAATGAAAGATTAAAAGAAAATTTACGTGAACCTAAATTTGAAATCAATGAATTTCTTAAAACATTTCCTAATCCACTTGAATATTTTTATGATCGTACAAAAAATGTATCAGAATCTTATAAAAATCATACATATATTTATTTAGCTAATGCATTTGCACGTATATCAATTGATTATATAAAACAAATATTAAATAATAATAATTATCGTTTTGCACCATCTATGAAACAATTACAAGAAGAATTTCAAACATATCATATTAATCAAAATAAACAATCGAAAAAAAAATCGAATGATAGTAATTTAAGACAACAGAAAAAAAAAAAAACCAATAATTTATTCTCATTTTATTTTATCTAGCTATGTCTAAACGACTTAATCATCGAGCTCGTGCTTCAATGTCAATTCCTGATATACCAGATGAAATTTTTTATAAAGTAAAATGATTTATTTCACTTTTCGAATATACGCTTTTTTGTTGTTGTTTATTTAGGAGTTGTGTTATATTAAACATGAGGATGAAATTATAGGTAAGCAATGAAAAAAATAAAGAACGAGTATGATTCAGGCGACAATAGACGTGCATATTGTTTTTTTTTGTGTGTGACGGTACTATTGACTTTAAAAATAGAACGAAAGAAAAAGAAAAAAGCACGAGAGAGATATATTTTGTCGGACTTTACGCAATCGGTTTTTATTCACGAGTAAATGCATTAGTAGTCTTTTTATCAAACTAATTGTTCTCGTGTGATTTATTATGTCATCTGAAGAAATTGATGCTGCAAGTGTTAATGATTTTGATCCTAATCGTGCATTGGGTTTTTGGCATATTCTTGCAACCAATCTTAACATGTGGAAAGATAAATTAACACCAACAATAACATATTCGATTCATGATCAATTATCTGATGGACGTCTTCGTTTAAATGATCTTGTTGAATATTATACTCGACGACCTTTTGTTGGTTTTGTATCAACAAATATTAAAGGTATTGATACACAATCAACATATAAATCAAGTCGTTTTCAATGGCGAGGAAATGGTTTATTTAAATTATTGACAAGTGAATTCGGTATTGTTATTGTTGACAATGAAACACCTGTTGATCAACCTTATCAATGGATAGCAACAATGTTTAGTTCTACTTTATTTACAAATGCTGGGGTTGATTTAATGACACGTACACGTCAACCACCAACATATGTATTAAATAATTTCGTACAATTTTGTCAAGAACATCCTATATTAAGATCCGTATCAAGAAATATGTTTTATACACGAGAAAAAATAGACGATGCTATTTATTATATAAAAGATCTTCAAACAGATTGAGAAATTTTTTTCTTTTTCTGATTTTCAAATTTCTCTTTTTTTTTTTTTTTTTTGTATCTTTAATCTTGCTATAAAGCTATTACTATTTTCATTCTTTTTTTTTATTTTTTTATTATAGAATACTTAACACGAAAGCAAGAATTTCGCGATGAACAAATTCGTATTGCAGCAGAAAATGGTACACTACAAACATGTGATTGCTGTTGTGATGATCAATTACTTGATGATGATATGATTAGTTGTGATAATAATCATCGATTTTGTCAGTAAGTTAAAATCAATTATTTGTTTGTCCTTCTTTTTTTATTTGATCTATAAGAATTTTGAGTCACGAAACAATTTCCCTAGATGTCAAATCGCTCTTCGACCAAGATGATGTTTCATTTATGAGTGCTAGTGATTAATAGAAAGATTTTAATTTTTCTAGTCTTTGTTTTCGTGATAAAGTTTTCATCAACAAGCTGTGGATCTCCTCAGGTCACATAAAGAATGAACTTCAAACTTTGCAAGAACGAAGTTCTTAATGAGATTAGTTAATGATATGAAGAAAATTTGTTTTTATACATGAGAGAATTTCAAATATTAGATATCTTAGGATTGGAAACACTAGAAAAGTTACAACTTGTTCAATGAACTAATCTCATTGAAAATCTTATTCGTACAAAATTTGAAGTCAAAAGTCGATTTTTCATGTGACCTGAGTTATTACCCATTAAAATATATATCATCTCAATCGAAAAGCAATTTAACACTTGAAGAAGTTCTTTCGTCATACCCGAGTTTACTTCAAAATGTTCTCATAGAAATAAGATTCTTTATATGCATTAGTGAAGTAAACTAGGATTCAATCTGAAAATTTCTTGAGATTAAATTTTATTCTGTATTTTTTATTTTATATATTCCAATAGAACATGTATACGAAGTTATATTGAGAATGGTTTTATATCAAATGGCGAATGTTTTTTTACATGTTTAAATCCAACATGTAAATTTGAATATTCAACATCATTAATAGGTCAATTACTTGCACCAACACTGTTTTCTCGATTGCTTATCAAAATTCAACAAGAAGAATTACGTCTAGCAAATATTCCTAATTTTGAACAGTGCAAATATTGTACATTCGGAACAAGTATGATAATATTCTCATTTACTTATAATAAACAGCGAAATATCATAGATGGACAATGAGAAGAAAGTTTCTGGAAAACTAAACACGGTAGTTTTCAAGTGTTAGAAGATCAACTAAATATTAGTCTTTTAATGATTCTTTCTTTTTGTAGATTATATTCTTATTATGCAACATATACAATCATATTTGATGTATATTTTTTTTTTTGTATATTGTAGTTATCGATGATCCTAATGAACGTGTATTTCGATGTTTAAATCAAGAATGTTTAAAAGAAACATGTCGTGCTTGTGGTGAACCAAATCATATTCCATTACGATGTGATGAAGTTGAAAAAAAAGATGAATTAGATATGAGAAAATTTATTGAAAATCGTGTTTCAGAAGCAATGATTCGAGTTTGTTATAAATGTAAACAACGATTCTATAAACTTGAAGGTATAGAAAAAGAAAAACAAAACAAAACAATATTTGAAAATATTTATTTTCATTTGTTTCTTTTCTGTTAAATTAAATTAGGTTGTAATAAAATGACATGTGCTTGTGGTGCATCAATGTGTTATGTTTGTCGTGAACCTATTAAAGGTTATGAACATTTTAATAATAATGAAAAATGTGGAGCTAATATGGATGTTGTAAAATTACATCAAGAAGAAATGCGTTTGGCTTATGAAGAAGCTAAAAAGGTTTATGTCGAACGACATCCCGAAAGCAGAGATTTAGTACTTAAATATGATCCACAACAGCATCTTGCTGGTCTTGAACCAAAGTAAATTTGAAAGAAAAACAAAATAAAATGAAATAAATACATCTTATAATAGACTAATGTCCGTGTTAGAATGAAAGAGAAGTGAGTGTAAACTCAATAAATCGACAATGGCAATATCTAGCGACCCGTGCGACTTTTGAGCAATCGAAAAAAGAAAGCTCCGAACGCGTTTTATGTCTGATATACTATAGAAGATAAAATTATTTTAAAATGCGTCATCTTCACAAAACACTTACAATGATGTTCTGTTTCAAGAAACTTTTGACAAAAAAGTCAGAAAATTTGCTAAAAACCATAAGAATTTAATCGAATAGATATCCGCTTTTGTTTATTCAACTTTGAGATATGAGAAAATAATCATCTGTATCGTGTGTTGAGTGACAGATCTAATGCTCATGTCAAAATCATAATTTCATCGAAACGGACCACTTAAATGTTTTACACAGATGATGAGTTCTTAAAAAATTTCATCTGATATAGTATCCAACAAAAAAATCACCCAAGTTTTTCTCGTGAGAATTCTGAAAGCTGTAGGTCGCCCTTGTCGAGTTATTGACCTTATACCTATCCCTGTCTAATTGACGAAATGGAAAATTTGAATTTCTGCACATCATTATATAATGATTGATATAAGATAAGCAATACTGCTACAAGCGATCAGATAAAATACCGATGATGTATAGCTAAAATTCATTTTTAAACATTTAATTGAAGGATTACAATTTTCAGTTTAGCATTGAATTGAATCAAGAGATTTATTTTAATATCTACATTATCAGAAGAGCAAATAAGATAGAAACGAATTTCCTTAGCTAACCCAACTCAAAACTATACACATGATTTTTATATATAATAGCTACTTTTTCGGATCATCTCTCTTGAATTATGTTTCGATTGATATAATTTATAAGATAATTCGCTAAAAACCATACAGTATTTAACTATAATCTTTAGTTCTGATTAGGACAAATTTGTTTTTCCAAACACGATCTAAAAGGAGTGTTGAAGCCTAAAAGCAAAAAAATTTGAACCTCCTCCCATCTTTCACAGACCGTTGCAGACTATACATCATACATGAACTAATTAGTTCCTTGTTGCATTTCGGAAGGATGCTGAAGAAATGTCATGTTTCGCATTTTAATCCCATAGAGAGTACGTTAATAACTTTTTCTCGTAGTTTTAGTAATTTCTCGTTTCCACGCAACGAAATAAATTTTTATGAAATGTCTATTATAATCATCTCTTCTAAACTTTCTGAAAATAGGTAATTTACCATCTTATACTTTAATTCTGTCTTGTATATTAGTTTTTGAATCTTATTCGAAGTAGTGTCCGCATGTGTGTTTTTCTTGATTTTTGATCGATGAATTTCATGATAGAATTATCATCATTCTCAATATTTCATTGCTTAACTTTGTTTAAGTAGATTTGTTTTTGTTTCAACTCGATGTTGAAAGTTCTCCCATGTCACTCTTTTATTTGCACTACCGCTGTTTTTTTTGTCTAATTTAAATCACATAAGTTTTCTTTCTTGTGTTTTTAAATATTAGTCCTTTTATTATAATAAAAATTATCATGAAATTTTTATTTTATTTTAGGAATAGACCAAAAGCAAAACGTGGTAAACGTCGATATGAATAATCTACGAACAGTTTTTGAAACGCTATTTTTTTTTGTCAGATAAACTTGAATTTGATTCTTTTACTTTTATATTATATTTAAAAAATAAGTGATGACAGAAATAAAATCTAAAATGCTATGAATTGAAAGTAAATGAATAGATTTAGCTTTTCTTTTCATTTATTCCAGATGCCTGGTAAAGAATTAACAGCTTGGCTTGACGAATATTCCTTATCTCATCAACATCCAATTAATATTCTAATACACAAAATATGTGTACCGACAATAACAGTAACTGTTATTGCTATGCTTTGGTGTTTACCAATCATACCAAAAAATATTCGTAATACAATATCACTTGGTCAAGTTGATCTACTTAATCCTACACTTATACTTGTACCTGTACTTGCTTTCTATTGGAATCTTTCACATCCCATGGCTATAGTAATGACAATTCTATTTTTTATGGCAATAGTATCGTTAATATTATTGGAAAACAATCATGTACGAATATTTCGTATAGCATTGATTATTTTTGTAGTTGCTTGGATTGGACAATTTATTGGACATGAAATTGAAGGAAAAAAACCAGCATTTTTTAAAGATCTACAATTTCTTTTAATTGGTCCTCTCTGGACTTTAACTCATGCTTTTCGATTCATGGGTATTGACTATTAATCATATTGTAGTATCTCTGTTTCTTTTTTCTTTTTGCAATGTAAACAAAACATTTCATTGCGCGCCTATTATATGATCTCATCGTATATATTACAACCATAAGAAATATATGAAAATGGAAGAATTTCACGATCAAATAAATGAATTACGCATAAATTCTCAACAGCTTGAAAATATTGATATAAGTCATTTTGTCAATGAAATTGAACAAATTGGTTTGTTAATGATTTATATTTTAAAAAGCTAGATAGGAACAATTTTTATTTGAAATATTCAGGTCAACAATTGAAATATTCACAAGAATTTCTTCTTAAAGAAATTCAACGTTTAAAAAAAGATTTAGATATAAATTACGCTAAACTTAATTATGCTAATGAACTTCGAGCAATTGATCAAGTAACATTAACGACATTTAAAACTAAATTTCAAGACTTAACAGAATTACTTTCTCATGTTAAAAATAAAGAAATGAATGCATGGCATATCATTCAGGTGAATATCAGAGTTGCAATAATGATTTTTCAGGTGATTGTTTATCCTCAAAAAGTGTTTCGGTTTTCCATCATTCAAATTTTGATGAGATATGTAGAGAAAATATATCTCCGAGTAGACACTTCATAATAAGCATTTCAGCTCGAAACTTCGAATGAAAATTTCCAATTCTTGAACGTTGATCGAGCTCATAACTTTTTCATATCGAGGCCAAATTATTTGTTAGCAACATGACTTCGAAAAATTAAAATATATATAGCTCAAGATGATGAGATTTTGGGTGACGGACATTTCGCACCAAGTCATTCCGAACCCCGGACATGTGTCCGAGTGTTCGGAAATGACTTTTTGTCGTAACAAATATATGACGGGAGTTCGTAATCCTTTTTGAACAGGAGATCGTAATCGAAAACACAGGGAGATCGGAAAGGCGTTACTGGGAATTCGAAATGGAATGATCATTACTATATGCGGAGTAATGTTTAAGAATCGGGACGAAAAAGACGGGATGTTCATGACCCAATTTACCAGAAGATCGTAACTGATTTATTCTAATATTCGCAACGGTCATAAAGACTTTTCTTTCTTTTTTTTTTTACAGAATCAAGAATGATTGATACAATAGGTTCGTAATGATATAAACAACATCTACCTTTCTCTGTCTCTACAGATAACGCTATAATAACTGTACAAGATGTTTACGACTTTTGTGCTTTAACCTATTCATAATGTTGATAATTGTTATCACTAATCTCTGTGGAAATGAAGTACTATATAATTAAAAGTCTCTACGTTCAAAAATTATTGACTAGACGAGTGAGG
>CAJNSZ010000326.1:96028-114706 GCA_905329745.1 Rotaria sp. Silwood2 | reverse complement strand
TCGGCGTGATTCAATTGACAAACAAACGACTCCTTGCTTATCAGTTGTGTATTTATAGTTCTTGCACACGTTGTTGGAAAGTGTCAGCAGATGTAAATTCTTTTTTTTATTACTTATTAGACTTCATCGACAACAATTACTTGATTAACGATGTCTGTAATAGGAGCCGACCAGCTCAAGTTCACGAACTCCGTTTAAATGAACTAAAGAACTGTTGAGACAGTTCCGTTCATTGATCTAAACTTTTTCAACAGTTCCTTTCGGATGAACTGAACTGTTTGAACAGTTCTTTTGAACGAACTGAACTTTCCCAAACAGCTCCTTTCGAATGAACTGAACTGCTCCCATGGCTCCCCAAGACCTATCATATAGAGGTGCCCATAGGTCCTCTAGGGCTATCATATAGAGATACCCATATGCTCTCAAGGTCTATTATATGGGGGTACCAATAGGTCTAGGATCGGTCCGAACAACAATATGTTTCATTCTTACAATAGTGGAGAAAAATCCTACTCAAATCTGATTGGCTAAGAGGCTTATTGTATCAAGCAAGTTGATTCTCCACTATTGTAAGGATGAAACATATTGTTGTTCGGACCGATCATAGATGTATGGGTACTCCCATATAATAGGCCTTGAGAACTTGTACGCACCCGTATAGGATAGGGAATAATGACCTATGTGTATCCCTATAAGATAGGCCTTGATGACCTATGAGTATATCTATAAGATAGGCCTTGAGGATCTATGGGTACCCCTATAGGATAGGACTTGAGGACCTATGGGTCTTCCTGTAAGATAAGCCTTGAGAACCTATGGGTATCTCTATATGATAGACTTTGAGGACCTATGAGGCCTCGTAAGCTCGTTGGATAGTTTCTGAACCCGAACTTCGAACTGAAGTTCGGGTTCGGTGCATGACTATGCTAGTCAAAGAACACCGCCGGCAAAAAAGAACTGGGCAAAGGAACCCGCTCACAACAATAGAGCTCATTATCAATAACTAGAGGCAACGCTTTCGAGCTATTGAGCAGCGGGCTGTCCCATATATGTTCTCTAGAAAACCCTCAAAAGAGAGAGGAATGTTGTGAAAGCATATGCATCGAGTACTAATTAATGATTTTGGTTTTTTTTATACTTGTTATTTCTCTTACTCATGGTTCCTCTCGTCGGAGCGACTAAAAGAGCGTACAGCATACCTAATCCACCGCTTATATACGAAATTCGATGATAATTTTTTCATCTTGATTGTGAAAGAATGCCAAACAAAGTCATAAGTCAACGTTGATAAGAAATAGTCACTTTCTTTCCCATTAACAATGATACTATTTTTCTTGGAAGGTTTTTTTTTTGTAAGTGACAGAGAAAAAAATCTCATGTATATATACCTCCGAGACAAGGTTACACAATACAAAGAAAGGACGGGGAACACTTTGCGACTATTTTGGCCGAATTAGAAAACAATGGTTATCTCCCGTGAAACTTTCAGCAATTGTAGAGCTCACAGTTAGTGGTCACTCCTATAAGTTTCAGCCTGGTCAGTGAAACGTTTGCCTTGCTTTGGTACCCAACCAAATAGGTCTATTGGGTGTACAGAGAGAGACGAGAATTACTTATTTTTGGAAGGATTTTTACCTGGTTTTATAGTTAATTTGTATACTATTCGATGCAGAATTAAATTCTGAACAAAACTGTATAAATATCTTTAAGTAAAAATGAAAAATTGATTAGAAAAAGTTTCGAATACCGTCAGTTTGGGCTCATATATAGGCTACATAGGACTGATGGATCTGATATGTACCTTCATTCTCCACTATTTACCCTAGAACCGGAGCCATTTTTTCAGGAACACTAACAGTCAATAACAGCCACAAAATTACTCGAATCATTGCCTGTAAAAAAGCTGTCTTCTGATCGGTTAGATGAGACATATCATACTATTGAAGATGGAGAGGGCAATATAGGATGAATCCGTGAGGTTTCTACCACTTCTCTGGAAACTGGTTTTCTTCCATTTTAATAGTCTAGTTAGACGTAATATCATCGAAAGTGCTCTTAGGTAACAATTAAGATCTTTTTGACATTAAAAGTATGAAAATTCAGGTCGTTTTTAGGAACAACTACACAAGTAAATAAACTCAGCAGCGAATTCGCTCATGAATCTGTGCTGGGCTTGTGATTTGTTATGCTGGATACGGAATTAAATTCTCCATCGAATGGTGATACTTTCAAGGGGGAATCATCGGAAGAAACGAGGTGCCTCCGACAAAATACCGAGTTTTTCACTTCGTTTAGCTAGTGATCCTTGTGGATATTCGCTCCTGAGTCTGTGCTGGCTTTCTAGTTGATTGTGTTGGATGCAAAATTAAATTCTGCACCCAGCACAACACACTAGAAGGCCAGCACAGACTCGGAAGCGAATGTCAGCAAGGATTACTAGCTAAACGGAATAAAAAATTCAGTACTTTAGCGGAAGCACGTCATTTTTGCCCTATGATTTCTCCTTGAAACTATCACTATTCGATGCCGAATTTATTTCTGCATCTAATACAACCAATGAAAAGACTATCAGCGACTCACGAGAGAAGGCTTAGAATTGATCAATCGCTTTTTAAATTTTAGTGATTTCATTTCGTAGACCTTGTTGAATTATGAACTGATATAATAATCATTCGTGCCAATAGCGCGTTTAAGAGTAAATTTCTGATAATCAAAGTTTGCATTAGCCTATCCATACCATATCGGATCAAAGGTCAAAAGTCAACGGGAGTGGGGTGGTGATTGACCTTTGAGTTTTCACTTTACTACAGATACACAGACATTCATCATGCAAAATGATATTGCACGGTAAGTGTTTGGGCTAAAGTGAAAACTCAAAGGCCAACCACCACTTCACTTCCGTTGACCGTTGATCTTTGAACCAATATGGTATGGATAGACTACTGCAAACTTTAATTATCAGAAATTTACTCTTAAACGTGCTGTTGGCATGAATGATAATTATATCAGTTAATAACTCAACATGCTCTACGAATTGGAATCACTAAAATTTAAAAAGCGATTGATCAATTCTAAGCCCTCCCTCGTCAGTTCATTTTAAAAGAATTCTTCGTAAATTTCAGTTCGTTGAGCTGAACTATTTGAAAAAGTTCATCAGTTCTGAACTAGAGTTGAACTTGTCGACCCCCAGTCTGTAAGTATAACCATTATCCTTTCGTTCAGTCAAGAAATTTAGTTAATCGTTTTACTGTAATCAAAATTACTATCGTCATTTCGAAATGTAAAAGGTAAATGATTGTTTTGGTTTTAATTTTGAAAATTAGATCGTTCGGGTAAAAGTAATGGATGACGACAGCCCATTGGTATCTCGAACTTTATCGATTGAATCTATGGACGTCAAAACAGCGCAGCAAACAGATCAAGATCGAGAAATAAGTCATGTGTCGCAAAATGAGAGCGAAAATCAATTTATCTCTCAAATTTGTGAATTATTATCTCTTGAAGAAGCGGAACATGAGTCGCGCATTATAGCTAGACAATTACTGATCAATGGCCGGCAAGAACTGGTACATCATCGTGACAATATTGCACCCATTGATTTTGAGAATCAAATGGATAAGAAAGGAAACTCTACACTACTCGAAATCCTCAAACGCTACTTTCAGCAGCAATGGCAACGAATTCCATTTCATTGGTTCAATGTATTCATCACTGGACAACAATCTCAAGACAATGGTAGACACTATCAACAAGTTTTGGCACGTACAGCTGAGTACGGACAGAAATACATGAGGGAGTGCCCAGTGTATTCCATTGTTTTGCAACTTGTTTTTATATTCAATGATGATATTAATATGGATGAAACTAAATTTGACCAAGTTTGGAATACATTTGCCATGGAGGGATGCAAAACTACTTTGAAAAAATGGAAAAAATATATTGTATCTGCGGTTATGAAAGTACGTGTTGACTCATTGAATAGTCCACTATTCCTTGCGCTACGTGAATATTTCCGTGAGCCAGCTCTCTCATTACTCGAGCAAAGCAACATTTCAAATCGACGAAATCTTTTAGAGATTGCACTCGATTGTTTGGCAAATGATGGTTGGGTAGTAGGTTTAAATGATGTCAAAGTCAAAGAACTCATCTCTCCAAAAAACCATAAATTGTTGATGGATAACCTTAGAAAATATCTTAAGATAGAGTTACCATTACCATCAGAACCTAGCCCCAGACCCACGTTTGATAACGATTTTCAGCCGCCTGCAAATGATCCTATTGTGGCGTATATACCTGAGTTACCGCTACAAATTGTCGATAATCACAAATTAGAAGTTATGATTCGTCGATGTTTAGAACGCAAACATAAGCAAGAAGTTGCCGATATAAAATGTGACACTCATTTAGGGATCGGTATAGTTTATCTACAAAACTGCACAGAAAGAGATCATTTAATTAAAGTCATTGAGTCAATTATATTGGATTCAGGAGAAAAAGATAATATAATAATTAAATTTGTATCAGATCTAGAACTTATTTCGTATGTGGTTATTGACTCAACGAATTACAGAGATCTTCCATCTCCCAATGAGGTAGCTCAGCGATGTGTAGAACTTTACAAATTCAGTCATTCCGTTCTATGCGAACAACTTTCCATTCAATTTCCAAATATATTTCAAATAGTTTCAAACTCATTAGATGAACTCATAGAAGCAATACCAAGGAAAACGTTTTCTATAAATGGTCAAAATGCTACAGTCTATTTCCGAGCTGATTGTTGTTTTCTGGAGGAATTACCTCGACATACGAATATAAATCAATTACGACATGTGATTACCGATCAAATTTCACAAGAGAATACCTCAACAGAGTCAATTTACATTCAATATAATCAAGCAACGACAAATGCTGTTGTATTAACACGCTTGAGCGCTCGAAGATGGGCCTTATTCGATTCGATCAATCTGGACGGGCGAAGAATTCAAAAGAAAAATAGTCTTCCTTATCGTCTTCTTGTGCGGCCGATACCGAAAGATTTATCTATCTCTCATATTAAAAACCACAAGATTTTTGAAAATACTGTTGATCAAGTTTTAGTCAAGGACGATCGCCTGATTGTTGAACTTTCAGACAAGATTGTATATGAAAAGTGTGTTAATCAAGGTGCTCTACGTGTTGGCGATCAATTCCTATTTGTCGAAGATGTCCAAATCAACACATCTTCTAAAAATTCTGAAGAGAGGGAAATTAATGCTGAAAATTGGTACGAAACAGAGATGTGTAAGCATGAGCCGGATATTATGCCGTTTATTAGCAATCCAAAACATCCTATCTTTCGTTGGAAATGGAATCCTCAGGCCTTTCAGGAACAATATCGACGTTACGCTACGATACAGCGAAGAGATATGACAAGTAAGCCCGATCGTCGTGGTATAGATGACAATCAAAAACGGCATCTCTTACGAGTGACAGTAATGTTGAATACTATCGGTACAGTGTGGAGGGGGGGTTATCGTGTAGGTGAACGGGAGATTAAAATAAAAGAAGATCTGTTAAAAACAATCGTTTATGACCATCGATCGAAGTTACAGCACGGTGCAACAATGTCATTATTCGAAGCGACCAAAGTTCCGTATACCTCTACGTTGATTAAGGTAGTCGATGAGGATTGTCTCTATGTTTATCAGCGATTAATTGCTCAGAAATGTCGTCCTGTGCTTCTTAACATGGCCAATGCCGATTCACCAGGTGGAAGCTATCGTCAAGGTGCTGGCGCTCAAGAGGAGACTCTTTTTCGTTGTTCGAATTACTTTCGAAGTCTCGATACTGATCTGGATGGCGGGAAATCAACTAGCCGTTTTTGTTGTAATTCAAATTGTGAATTGGAAATTTTGTCGGAGAGGCAACGGATGTATCCAATGGAAGAATTTGGAGCAATCTATACATCGGGACTCACCGTTTTTCGGCGGGCTGAAGACACTGGATATGCCTTTATGGATGAACCATTATCCAATGTATGTGCTATTGCGATGACTGCCTATAGAGATCCAAAGGTGGAAAATAATCGTCTAACTCGGAAATTCTCCATCGGAATGCGCAAGAAAATTGAGAATATCTTTGCCATTGCTTATCATCACAAACATGATTGTCTCATTTTGTCTGCTTTGGGATGTGGTGCTTTCAAAAATCCTCCGAAACATATTGCAACAATCTTCAAGTCCGTTGCCGAACAATATGCGGGATTTTTTAAGAGCATCTATTTTGCTATTGTTGACGATCACAACACTGGTTTACAATTCAATCCACAAGGAAATTATCGTCCCTTTAAGCAATTACTCGATGAGCCAGAATTGGAATCAACGAAACACAAAATGAAAGATATGATGATTGGACCACGGAGAATTCTGAATATGCCAAATCCGCAACAGGTTACGTTGAGTGATATACGAATTTCTTATCTAATACCATGCTATCACGGAGGAAAATGCAACGACATAGAAGATGCCCAACATTGTCGTGAATACTCTCATCCATCATTGTGTCCATCAATTGGCAGCGGAACAACCTGCAAATTGTCGGACGATGAAGATCACATGCTCTGGTTTATCCATCGATCCAAGTGTCCGTATGATAGTGACTGCCAATTAGTGCGGGCAGATGTCAAACATGCAAATCAATTCGAACATCCACAATATAGTCTGGTTCAGCCGACGAAACTTGTTCCGTGTCGTGATTCAATCAATTGTCTTTGCCAAGAAGATACCGATCATATGAAAACATATTCACATCCTTGTCCATACACTGAGTTGTGTCGACAGAAAATCCGCGAGCCCCATCTGACACATGAATCTTATGTTGTAGGTTCCTGTTCAAATGGGAAATCGTGTAGAATACTCGATGATCCTCTACACCGGGCAAAGTATCGGCACACCGACATGCCTGACTTACTCATTCCTTGTCGCTATCAACAACAATGTCATGACAAGTCGTATGAGCACAGGATCAAATATTCGCATGGGGAATATGTTGAACTATCACCTAAAGATACATATTCCAAGGGATCACCACCACCAATCTCCCCTCTTTATCAGGATAGAACGTTAGATTACAAGCAACTAACTCCTTGTCGACATGGATTAGGTTGCCCTTATATTTATGATACGCATCATCGCTCACAGTACTCACATTCTGACGAACAACATCATCGATCTGGAGAATCTAATCATCGACAGAAAATTCCATGCAAACATGGCATTCAATGTCGAGATATTGGTAATCCCAATCATCGTTCGAAATATTTGCATCCTGATTACTGACTATCAATCAGAAAATAAAATTTGACAGGATGGATTAATAGTTTACTCTTGTCTATTTCTGTGTCGATCAGCACATTGATCTCACATAATATCTCTCAAACGTGATATCTTTCACATATCCTTATATATTGTGCCTTTTCTTCATATCATATTATACAAGCATTGTGTGTCACTTTCTTAAGGGTGGGGTGTGGGTGTGTGGGTGTGGGTGTGGGTGTGGGTGTGGGTGTGGGTGTGGGTGTGGGTATGGGTGTGGGTGCGTGTGGGTGTGGGTGGGTGTGGGTGTAGGTGTGGGTGTGGAGTGTTGGTGGGTGTGGATGTTTCTATTTCACACATCAATACACATCCACCCAGGCACACTCGTTCCCACCACACATCTACGGACATCCATACTCACACCCACCCACACCCACCCACGCCCACCCAAACCACCAAGACACCGACACCCACACACCCACATCGACACCCACACAGACACCCCACACCCACACCCACACCATTCCCATATCGAAAAGTTTTAACGTTTATTGCTATTTTTATTTTTTTTGTGACTGATTATTTAACAGATAGAACTGAAACTGAGCGATTTTGGCACGTAATTCTCAGGAAACCTCTCAAAATCCTATTGGTTTTCTGGAAAACCAGAAAGCGCTGTTAACATCTCCTATTCATTTTATCAGAAAGAGCTCATCAAAGAGTGTACAGAAATATAGTTTGGTCATAAAAACAACAGCTTTTTTCTGTCATGTCCGTCTGCTTATGCTAAAGCTCTCCACTATGCACCACACCCACACCCACCCTAAATACTCCTAGAACTTTTAGACCACACTAGAAGAGTCTTGAGCAAATATGTGTCTGTTTTATTGAAATAATATTAAATGCAAATACAGAAACTTTTCACTGCATCTTGTTTTTTGAATTCAAAATGTCTTAGCAATATTTTGAATGAATTTCAATAGCCTTCTCTAGGTAGAAATAGAATCATAGAATAGAAAATATGAAATCTCCATAGGAATTAACTCGATTCCTTTTCTGGTCAGTTTTTCTTGACTGGTAATAATTCTAATAAAAAAAAAAACTCGGCATATTTTTTTTATTCTGCATATATTGCAAACTTTGATAAAACTTGATAAACACGAAAAGGATACATGAACACTATTTGCATTTCATTATTATTCGGTTTAAAAAGAAAGCTGTTTTGATCAGATTTTCAGTCAGTCTCGTTTGAGCTTGTTTGCTTCGATTCACAATGAAATTTAAAAAATAAAAATGATATGTTTTGTTGTAGATCATAAATTGTGGATGCTGAAGTAAACTCTAACAACATTGAAAGCTTGAGAATACATTTCTTGACATCGATTGTGTAAGTATTGCTTCGTATGTATTGAAAGTTGTTAAACGAACGATAGACTGATCCGATTAAAATTATTAAAAAGTTAACAATATAAAGAATCATTTTTGTTTCCTTTTACTTTATTTTATCTTGGCAAAAATGTATTCCTTTTCTTGTTCGATATCAAAGCCAGATAGAGATTACAGATCGTTTTCTACGACGATGGGAAACTACAGCAAACGTTCGTTTACACATATCTAGTCTAAGTCTAATCCATCCTGCAATTCCAGCTTTCTATTTACTGTCATTAAGAAGATATAAGTTTCGGGAAAGAAGAATTTTTGAATTATTATTGCAATCATCATGGATGAGAAAAATGATATCGAATTCACCACATCTTCATTACTAGTGGTGTTTGATTTTGTCACATGCACCGCTGACACACTGTTCATGGTCAACATCTTTATGCATAGAAAAAGTATGTAATTTTTTGTTGTAAAGTAAAATGTACTCATAGTGAAGGCGTGGTGAAGTCGACACAATTTTTCTCATCCATAATGGTTCCCATTATAATTAGAAAACTCGTGTTCTTTCGATAAAACTAATTTGTATGAGGAATCAGAACACTAGTGAACACCCTTTATGCTAATGAATTGTTATGAACTTACTTTGATGTTTTTTCTTGTGTCAATGGTTTTGTCAGGAACGATGTTCGAAAAGTGGAATTAGTGCATTTTGCGTTATTGGTAGGTTTTGAATGATAAGAACAATAAAGTTCTGAGTTCTTAAGAGCTTCAAGCTGGAATTGGCTAAATAGAAGACTCGACTCGATTAGTCTAACTCGCACTCCACCGCTAAGCTAAATAGTTTAGCATAGAGAAACCACTCGCAAACATATATAGGAAGTTAGATTATGCGGATTCTTTGTCTTATGACATCGACCATTCATCTTTCGTATTTACATTTCCTCTCGCTTCTTATACTTAGATGAAATGGAAAACTAAAATATTTCCTACATAGATATGATTATAAGTACGGTTCAATACAATATCATATTACACGAATTAAACCATCTTTCCAAGTAAACCTTTTTTTCGATTATTGTAAAAGTCAACCAAAGTTACATAACAATAACAGGATAAGTAATATGGTTGATTGGTGCGTTTATTTATTAGTCTGGGCAATTTCTTTGTTTATATGGATCTGTTTGAAAAAAATTCGATCGAAAAGATGAAATCGAGGAAAGTCTGTACAAGCAATGTAAGAAACTGGATGAGCAACAAATCATAGATAAACTCAATGAAGGCTATCAATTAGATAAACGATTTCATTTACGTGTACCGAACAAGTTAAGATACATAGCTCGGCAGTTTCATGTACCGGAATACATTTGGGATCAAATTTATCAGGATTTATTAGATCAGAATGTTGGTGATGAGGTTAAATTGATATTAACACAGACGATGAAACATGTTGTGAAGAAAGACGATTTTGATTTTGAAATTGAGAAACTTTTAGAAATCTTAGAAAAGAATCAAGGACCAAAGATAAGATCTGAAATTCTATGGGCTTTAGGCTATCAAATCAAAAATTCATTCAGTAAAAATTCTAAGATAGTACTAGACGAAAATTTAGTAAACCGTATCAACAGTGCAATAGACAATGTAGAGGACAAAATTAGCACCGAATCAATCAGCTTCGTTAGTGAACAAGTTCAAAATCAGCATTTTCTTGTCGATAACAAAGACCAGCACAACACACAAAAACGAATAAAAATGCCCACGAATTACTCGCGTAAATTAAGAAAAGGCGGCTGTTACAAAAAACCAGCAAACAATGAAAATGAAATCAAAAGATCATCAATCCGAAGAATCTACGGATGTATTAAGTTCCATTAGTTTTTTTAAGAATAGGAAAGTTGATGTTAAAATAAGTACGAATACAGAGATGCTTCCAACTGTTCAAGATAAAGGTGGAAGTGATCAATCTATGTGAAGAACGACGACAACAGAAATTTCGAATCTTTATCAGAGAGTAAAAAGTGGACAAATACTTAAAAAGACAGATAAAGATTAATATTTACCAGCAAGATTTTTAGGAACTGAAAAAAAATGGTTTCTAACGCCCGGAATGAAATACACAGAAGGCTTACATTTGGATCTAATGATTTCTGAGATATTCCTTGAAATATCTAAAAAGCAGATCTTAAACAATGTTACCATAGATTTGCTTGTGCAATGTGTAGATAGTCTGGACGGACTTGAAAGGAAAATTCTCGGTGGACCGACTGGAAGAGCAACTGCGATAATGACCTATACACTATTTCTTAAAGCCACTCTTTTTCCACTACATATTCTACAATTATATAAAGGTGGTATTGATGTAAGTGAAGTGGATATATCTGAAAGATTAACATCACAATTAAAAGCGATAAGAATTAATGCCATATCAGTTATATATAATTGTATGATACAAAATAAGGGAATTTTAACCGATGCACGGTTAAATCATATTCAAAGATATACTAAAGAAGATGATAAGACATTTAACAATTTCATCATTGAAATATTAACATCCGTTGAGAACATTAAGACGGTCAACTATACTGAATTATTCCATGATTGTGTGAAAAAATTAGAAGGCGAAAATATTATTCATGCAATAAAATATATTCACGAACAGAGTAAAGATGCGAAAAGATGTCAAGAATTATTTGATGAAAACTCAATAACAAAAATAAGTAGTGTATTTGCCCAAACTCATGTGCAGAATAATCAAAAATTACTGACTTGTTCAACAATAAACAATTATCTTCAACTTAGTTATAGTAAATGTTTGAATGAAATTCAACTTAGAAATTATGAAAACTTGTTGAACTGTTCGCAGCGTAGTGAAGATTTAAAGCTTGAAGCATTAAAATCCATTGTCTTAACTGTCGAAAAAGATACAATGTTACCAGAATTTATGATGAAAATTCTAATTGAAAATATGAATGAAGATGATGATAAATTTGATAATTTCGTTATTTTAGTCTTGGACATCTCTGCAGAAAAAGAGTAGAATAAATGATCAAAGTATTGACTGTCTTGTTAAAGCCCTGGATAGTAAAGATAAACAAACTTGTATTCTAGCAGCAAAAGCATTATATTTAGCTTCAGAAACACATGAAATAAAGGATCCTGTTCTATTTGAACTACAAGAACATATAGAAAGTCGAAGACATGATGTTTCTGTTTATTTGACTGTAGCTTATGTTCGAGGTTTAGCAACATTATCATCATCTTACGGTTTTATCGCCACAAGTCATGTTAGTTATGTACCGAGAATCTTTGTATTTGAAGATTTACAATTAGGCGAAGAAAATTTTGCTGATAAAGTTAATAAAAAAATTCTATATTTGTTATACAACGAAGCTGTAAACAATCCATTTGAAGATGATGTTTTCCGAATTTTCAATCATATTCTATTGCTCGAAAATGAGTATCAAGTTGAAGCTACCCCATTCGTTATTTTTCACGGTCGAGATAGGTCGCATTCTATCTTGTCGGTTACGTACATTTTCTTTGTTAAAATCGTCGATTCTATTTTTTATTATTAATTTATTTTACATCCAATTTTCAAAATTATTTTGAAATTATTAATTAAGGTTAGTATCTCCAGGTGTTTCTGCGTCAGGTGATATCTTAATTATGCCTCCAAAAAAAGGAGGAACAGGTGCAAACAAACAAAGGCAACATTTGTTTAATTCTATTAATGCACAACAAGGTCAAACAGCAGTAGCTGATGTTGGAGAAACAATGGCGATTAGTCATAGTCCAAGAACAAAGGCTTCGACAGGAACAAAGGCAGGCTTGAATAAGCAATCAAATTTTAGTATTGCACCTCTAATTCTAGAGGGCGTGAAGCTAAACAAGCTGCAATTAAATGACGTCATTAAACAGCATTTAAAGGACTTACGAATTTCTGATATTCAGCTAAGTCGAGCAGGAAATTTCACAATATATGCAATCGATGTGAATTCATTTAATCGTCTGTTAAATGAGTTGACACCAATCCTTGCAACAAATGGACAGGGTACAGCAAAAATCTATGTGCCCCGATTCATTCAACGTATCAAAGATACAGAAAGAGTCGCGTTTGTAAAAAACGTCGACATCGAAATTCCTGAAAGTCGAATAATTGAAGCATTGAAGGACGTTGGCCTTGATGCTATTGATGTTGTTCGACTTACGAATAAAGTCAACAACATGCCAACCAAGACCATCAAAATTACATTTAATGATCCACAAAATCGAAACGCATTCATACATACTGGTCTACAAGTGGATTCAATGCATTTCTTAGCTGAACCAGCAACTCAAAACACCAAGCCGGTACAATGTTATTTATGCCTTCAATACAATCATGTAGCAAAGTACTGCAAAACTAAGCAACAGATATGTGCTCGATGCGGTGATAACCACCAAATGGATCAATGTACTGCTGTTTCGGATTTGTTGACATGTTACAATTGTAAAGGTAATCACTTAGCTACATCTAATGTTTGTTCGAAATATATAGAACAAGAAAAAAGAATGCAAAGTATGGTCAATCAATACACCACGTCTTACAAGGCGGCGTTACCACCAGCATTAAATGATCTTAAAGAATTTCCATCTTTACCAAGCTTCACACATCGATCACAAGAACATCTACACAGTGATTTCTTGGAGCAACTAGTCAACATTCTTTCTAGTAAAATGGAAAAGATTATTGAAGAAACAACAAATNCAAAAGCTACTCGTAATGAACGCGTGATAAAATCGATACAATTTTTCTCGTCCATAATTGTTTCAATAGTAATGCGAAAATTCTTATTATTTAGATAAAACATATATCTACGTAATGAAATAAAATAGAAAGCTGAAATTCGAGGATAAAGTAGATCTAGACATATAGTATATACGATGTAAATATCAGTCTATTCCACCTTAGGAACACATACGACAAGAATGTTGCATGAAGAGATCAGAGCTTACTTACTGAACGCCCTTTATTCTAATGGATTGTTATGGGCTTAGTTTAATGTTTTTTTCTTGTGTCGATTGCTTTATGGCGACGATGCTCGAAAAGTCCAAGTCATGTGCTTTGCAACTATTTTTCCGGGCTACTAGCTAGTATGTTTTGAAGGATAAGAACAATAAACTTCAGAGTTTTCAAGTGCTTCAAGCTGTAATTAGCTAAATAGAAGACTCGACTAAATTTGCCTACCATACACTCTGCAGCCAAGCCAAATCTTTTAGCATAGAAATAGCTCACAAACATATATTTGAAGATACATGATGCAGATTTTTTGTTCTTATGATATCGACCATTCACCTTTCGTATCTACACTTCCTATCATTTCTTATGTTTGGATGAAATGGAAAATTAATATATTTCATAGATATGATTACAAACACGGATCAATACGACATCACCTTACACAAGTCAAACAATATTTCCAAGTAGATATTTTTCGATTATTGTAAATATCAACCAAAATTATATAACAATAATAGGATAAGTAATATGTTTGATTGGTGCGCTTATTTTTTATTCTGGGGAATTTCTTTTATTATATGGATCTGTTTGAAAAAATCTGATCGAAAAGACGAAATCGAAGAAAGCTTATACAAGCGATGTAAGAAACTGGATGAGCAACAAGTCATAGATAAACTCAATGAAGGTTATCGATTAGATAAACGGTTTCATTTACGTGTATCGAGCAAGTTAAGATATATAGCTCGGCAGTTTCATGTACCCGAATACGTTTGGGATCAAATTTATCAGGATTTACTAGATAAGAATGTTGATAATGGCATTAAATTGATATTAGCACAGACAATGAAACATGCTGTGAAGAAAGACGATTTTGAGTCTGAAATCGAGAAACTGTTAGAAATCTTAGAAAAGAATCAAGGGCAACAGATAAGATCTGAAATTTTATGGGCGTTAGGCTATCAAATCAAAAATTCATTTAGTACAAATTCTAAGAAAACACTAGACGACAATTTAGTAAACCGAATCAACAGTGCGATAGAAAATGTCGAGGACAAAATTAGTACCGAATCAATCAGTTTTGTTAATGAACAAGTTCAAAATCAGTATTGTCTTGTCGATAACAAAGACCGGCACAGCACACAAAGACGAATAAAAATGCCCATGAATTACTCGCGCAAATTAAAGCAGGCAGCTGTTACAAAAAACCAGCAAACAATGAAAATAAAATCAAAAAGCAAGCAATCCGAAGAATCCACGGATGCATTAAGTTCCATTAATTTTTTTAAGAATAGGAAAGTTGATGTTAAAACAAGTACGAATACAGAAATTCTTCCAACTGTACAAGATAAAGGTGGAAGTGATCAATCTATGTGGAGAACTACGAGTGTAGAAATTTCAAATCTTTATCAGAGAGTAAAAAGTGGGCAAATACTTAAAAAGACAGATAAAGATGAATATTTACCATCAAGATTTCTAGGAACTGACAACAAATGGTTTTTAACGCCCGGAATGAAGTACATAGAAGGGTTACATTTGGATCTAATGATTTCTGAGATATTTCTTGAAATATCTAAAAAGCAGATCTTAAACGATAAAACGATACATTTACTTATTCAATGTATAGATAGTCTCGACGGACTCGAATGGAAAATTCTCGGTGGGCCCACTGGAAGAGCAAGTGCTATAATGAACTATTCACTTTTTCTTAAAGCTGCTCTTTTTCCTTTACATATTCTACAATTACTTAAAGGTGGTTTTGCTGTAAATGAAGACGATATATCCGAAAGATTAACATCTAAATTAAAAGCCATAAGAATTAATGCTATATCAGCCATTTATAATTGTATGACACGAAATAAGGGGATTATAACAGATGAACGATTGAATCATATTCAAAAATATATAGACGACGATGAGAAGGAATTTAAAAATTGGATCATTCAAATATTAGTTTTGATTGAAGATAATAAGAATGTTGATTATGCGAAAGTATTCAGTGAATGTTTGAAACAGTTAGAACAAGCTGAAAATATAATTCATCCCATCAGTTATATTTACGAACAGAGTAAAGATGTGAATAGATGTAAAGAATTATTTGATGAAAACTCAATAACGATAATTAGTAGTGTATTTGCCAAACAGGATTTAAGTCACCATGATAAGTTAATTGTCTGTTCGATAATAAACAATTATCTTCAATCTAGTTACCGTAAAGGTTTGAACAAAATTCAACTTAGAAATTATGCTACTCTATTGCATTGTTCGCAAGAGAGCGAAGATTTAAAACTTGAAGCATTAAAATCTATTGTCTTAACTGTCGAGAAAGAGAAAATGTTACCGGAATTTATAATGGAAATTCTCATTGAAAATATGAATAAAGGTGATGATAAATTTGATAATTTCGTTATTCTAGTCCTGGGGATTGTTGCTGAACAACAAGCAATATTCAAGGTAGATCGCCTAGCAAGTAAATTGTTAGAAGACAGTATTATAATTAGAGACGAAGTTGATATTATTTTTGAAAAGGCTTCTGAATATAATCTTGATTGTCAATGGATTTCGTCCATAGTCGCTCAAATGTTTGTTACATCTTTGCAGAAAAAGACTAGAATAAATGATCAAAGTATTGACTATCTTGTTAAATCACTCGAGAGTAAAGATAAACAAACTTGTATTCTATCAGCGAAATCATTATATTTAGCTGCAGAAACTCATGAAATAAAGGATCCAATTCTATTTGAACTAAAAGAACATATAGAAAGTCGTATATATGATGTTTCTGTTTATTTGACCTTAGCTTATGTTCGAGGTTTAGCGACATTATCATCGTCGTACGGCTTTATCGCAGCAAGTCATGTTAGTTATTTACCAAGAATATATGTATGTGAAGATTTACAATTAGGCGAAGAAAATTTTGCAGATAAAGTCAATAAAGAAATTCTATTTTTACTATATAACGAAGCTGCAAATAATCCATTTGAAGATGATGTTTTCCGAATTTTCGATCATATTCTATTGCTCGAAAATGAGTATCAAGTTGAAGCCATTGAAATATTACGTAAATACTCAGCAAATAAATTTCTCATTCCAGATGATACTGTATCAGCACTAGAAAATGTCGTTACGACACCTGAATTATTTAATCAAGTTTTTCAAGTGATTGAAAATATAATTCATAATAAACAGATCGTTAGTGAAAACATTCTCCGCATCATTGCCGATAATTTTTATTTATCACACGATAATAAATTAAGAGAGAGTTCCTATCATCTGCTGGATATGGCTAATGATAATCAAGATATATCTGAAGCAATTTTCAATATATTCGAATTAGAAAAGGCTAGTCGCGCTATCATTTCATATTACTTAGAAGCTAAGTGTGCTATTGTTTATTTACTTGAGAAAACAAAGACTGGACATTGATTAACAATTAATGGTTTTCGAGCATTAGCACAAGTCGTCAACATTCCATGGATAATCGATAACGATGTTTTGAAAATATTGTTGAATGTTTCGAATAATGGACAAATAATACCTATTGATTTAGTTCGGAAACTAACGAGAAGATTTAATCCTCATGGAGAGCAGCATGATTTCGTTCGAATATTTGAAAATTTAGTGAAAAATAATCAAGACATACCGAGTCAGCTTTCACCCAAATTGACTAGAGCCTTGGACAATCCATGTATTCGTGATCAAATATTAACTATTTTTCTTCTTGAAGGACAAAAAGGTAAAAAGCTATCTGCGAAGATCATTAATAAAATGCTTGATAAGTTTTTCAGCATAAAAAACTCATTTCTTATGGAACAATATATGTCTGTTCTCTGTTCAGTTATTGAGAAGAAAGATTACTTTGCAGCTGATACGAGAAGTCTTCTTGACCGAATACTGTGTCGAAAATCTGATAAATACATAATTGCTCGTATTCAAACAGCATTTGTTCATGCTCTTAAAATTGACAATCCAGATGTTATTCGTAAAGCTATAAATGGATTAAAAATACTTGTATGCCGTCGCAAAGTTGTACCAGAAAAAGAAGCTATAGATATTCTTCTAAGTTTGACCACGAGCGACATTTGCAATGAAACTATCAAGCAAGACATCCGTATTTTATTGAATGCTACCACATTAGAAAACAATCAGAAATGTGCGTATGAGCTTGCCTATTTAAATTTTGATAATTGTGATCAATTACTCGACAGATTAGATCAGTTTGATAAACCTAAGCTATTAGCACAAAACTTCAATCAAATTAGTCGTATTATTGACGATGATACAGCGTTGAGTCTCAAAGCTTTAGAAATTTTACAGAAATGTTCAAATAAGGAAAATATCACAGATAAATTATTGAAAAGTATTGCTGTTTTACTAGCTAGTACTAATTCAAAACACATCAAATCTTTATGTTGTCGGCTTATTGTTGAGATGACCGAAGCCGGCAGAAAGGTAACTGATGACATCATATCGCTCATTCTTGCTCAAGATGAAAATGACAAACCAATAGAAATTCTTAAGGTAATCTCAAACAATCAAACAATATCAGAAGAATTAAAAAATAAGATAAAACTATTCTCTGATATGGACTCTTTGACAGGTATTGATTTGACGAAGTTTGAAGAATTTTTAGATACTATGCAGCAAGAATATCAAAGAAGTCGAGTACTTTCTCATTTATCGATTCAACAGCTGCTTTCATTGAAAATTGAAAAGAATGAACTTAAAAATAGTTTAGAACAAAAATTAATTGATATTTATGCTTTAATTTTAATACAAAATTCTCAATATTCTTTCAATCAAACCATTATTGACAGTGTAGAGAGAGCAATCTTATCTCAGCTACTGAATAAAAACATTCTAGATGCATATAAAGTAGTAATTCAAAGTACGAAATGTCAAACTAATCATTTCGATGATGTATTCAGGATTTTCATAGATATTTTAGATCAAAACAATAAGCTCCGATAATTTTATATGATATGTTTTAGAAAAATTCAAAATATTTTC
>CAJNSZ010000326.1:70296-96004 GCA_905329745.1 Rotaria sp. Silwood2 | reverse complement strand
TTCGTTTTGGCTTAAACTTTCAGGCTAATATACGGGCCACAAGACCTATATGTGGGCAAAATTTCAGGTCGAAACTCCTTAATTTGATTTTTCGGTAAATATCGTATCATAGGTGATAAACCCAGTAAAATGACCATAACTCGAGAAGAAAGGCCCATGGGCCCTTGTCCTTTTGGGCTTTTTCTAATCTCATTGGACTCTACTTATGGGCAAAATATCGGCTTAAAAGCTTTGAATCACTTCGAACGGTTCCCTCGTTAGTACTTACAGTGGGTGAGTCATAATGATTGTAATATCTACTATTTTGTAAATACTTCAGCACAGATAAATCGTATAACCTTGCTTTTTTTGTTTAGAAGATGCATTGTAAAATTCTCCACAAGAATAGTGATGAGGAATCTTATTTAGTTTTATGATTTTTTTTATAAGACTAAAAGTGAAGCACTACCTGATGATCCTTGGTTCTGAGAGACTTAAAAATGAAAATAATGCTAACAAATAGTCGTCTTCCTATTTCAAACAAAACTCTTCATGATATTATTACTAGGGGAGAGAAGTTACTGTTACCAAGTAACAGTAATGGAGTAACGGAAATTTTCTGAGCTCATGAAAAGAAAACCCATCCTTCGACACCAATGATTCTTAATAAATTTTGACAAACAGTGTTCGGGATCAAGAACTCGAATTTATTATCGATATCTCGAACCTTTCAAAAAGCTAGATGTTGCAGTCATTATGGTTCACATGGCATAAGTGCCAAGTACTTTTTTTCAAAGTTCAAGTAAAATCATTTTACTTGCGGTATTTATTCTGGTCCTACCTCTGGCACATAGAGCAAATTTTCAAAACTAGTTGGTTTAACAGTCAATTGTTATAAAGTTTCGAATTTTCACACATTGAACATTAATTGTTGCAAGGTAGTTGATGCTAAATATGAGTTGCAATAATACATTTTACTTTTGTGACATGAATTTCAGTATTTAAATTGACTAGTTTTGAAAACTTTCTCTATGCATTAATATAGTGTTGTTGATAAAGTTCGTTTCGACTTCTTCTTACTTTCTTAGATGATTACTGAAAATTATCTATTAAACCTTGCATATGTATTTTTCCTACATGATAATCTGTGAAATTTCTTTAATGAGGTAAAAAATATAACTTGACAACAGCATTTGTTTACGTTATCCGTATGAAAAAAACACTTAAAATAAGCTTCGATCACTAACCAAAAAATCAGGCTATTCGACCGAATTGATGTGAAGATATTTCAATTTTTTTAACGTAGTACTATTTTTGGCTCGCTCTGTATAAATGATGATAATCAAATTTTTGTGTACTCGTAATGAAACAAAGTCTAACTAACCCCTCTTCCGCTATTAGTTATTTTTAATATATTAGTAATGCATGAAATAAATCTTTTAATTGTTAAGTGAGCGTTTTTTGAGCCTGGGAAAAAATCTCGACCAAAGATTATATTAGATTTACTTTCGACCTTGAAGTTGTAACAATATGGAAAAGTAGCGTTACATAATTCACATTTTCTCTCTATGTTTAAACATAATGAAATGATTAACATAGCAAGAGCATCAATAAACTGATTATCAATATATTCTCAATTTTGTATAGATTAATCAAATAGACATACTTTTATACACAACCGGCCTTTATTTTCAAAATCATCTCAAAATAAAAGACTAAAATATGATATGATCGACTCATTGAAATCACACTTTCTGATATGATTACTGAAGATTACAAGAACGAAATATGAAAATTAAGCCATTAACTAACTCATTACGAAACAGAACACTACAAAAACATATAGAATAATAGGTCCTCACGATATGTTTATTACCATTACATAAACCCGTGTCTGTTCATACGCCTTCACAAAGGGTTACGATCCGTTCCAAATTCATATAGTCTTGTATTGTTTTCTGTGTTCATAAACCCTTTTTGGGTATGGAAAAAAGAATAAATCCTTCAGTAAAAGGTTTAGCATAGCACATTTTAAATACAATTATAGAATAATAAACTCTTCGTCTGATGGTTTATTCTATTCATATACTCAGAAAGGGTTTATAAATTTATAGCGGGTCACAAACTCATGTCAACATTTATGAACAACAAAAGTTTATGTAATGGTAGTGAACAAATAGAGAGATTTTATTATTCCACACTTATTTTTGAGAATGAAAACTTTACTGAAAACTACTTATTTACAGGGTGTGCAGAAAGTGATTAGCCAAAGAAAAATTTGAATATCTCAACCATACTTTTAACCAAATGAGCTGATTTTTTTTACTGCTGATAGGGAACTGCTCCTAACCCATATTCATAAGAATAATGTTGACAGATACTGCTTCAAGGTATCACTATTGACTCCAATAAAGAAATATCTTCTTATGCGAATTCTGCAAACGAAGAATAAATTTGAATAAGTATACCATAGTCCAGCCAAAGTAGAGTGATTCTTTTTAAATCATAGAAACGTATTCCTGGCAAAATTCGTGTTAGATAAAATAAGATATCTTACAACTTAAACTTGCCGTACACGTAAATAGTGTTTTTCGAAACCCATAATAGGGTCATTTCTTTTTATTGGTCAGCTCATTTGGTCAAAGCATGATTGAGATATTCAAGTTCTTTTTTGGCTAATGACTTTTCGGACATCCTATATTTCTAATGTGCAAACAACTTATAATCAAACTTGAGATTACCTATTATTATCATAATTCTAAAACTATGGATTTAATGAGCTTTATAGTCGTATTGGATATCCATACGTGTACAGTTAGTATATATATATATATTTAATATACACTCATTTTTAGAATAGCTTATACAAAGAAAATTAAGTTTATAAATTAAGATTCCTACTATAATAATTATTTTATTATTCAATTTAACACCAGATAAAATTTCATAACTTTTAGTGTCTTTTGCATTGGCATAAAAAAATTTGTTCATGCTCATTATCTTCATTAATTGCTTTTGGAATAAATTCAATGAATGCATTGACTTAATGATTATAAAATTGTTCACAAATTTCAAACACAACAGAGTTCGAATTACATTGTAAATCTATATGTACCAAAATATATCGATCTATTCGGACGAGGGAATATATAAAGTCGATTATTGATATATTATAAACAATTAAACCATTCTTGGCATTAGAAAACTCCTTCATAATAGAAGACAAGCCTCATTTAATTGATTTCTTCAAAAATGGAAACTTTTATTAGAATATTTACACCAAAATATATCTGGTTTTGAGGATTTCGAGCTGAGAAATCTTAAAAGACTGATCAACAGTATTTCTGAGTTTCTAAAATCCTGACAATTATGCGTTAAAGCTGTGAAATCGCTCTGCTTCTCTAAAAAGAATTTTTTTTATATAGAACTTATAAAAGCAGATTAGCTACAACCTAGGTCGAGGATTCCAGCCACGGAATTCTGCAGAATCCTACAGAAAAGATGCGAAAAGTCGCCGTATCCTGCAGGAAAACACCAGAAATCGTTGGAACATGGAAGCAGTATTCCACGCGCAAATTGTCCGGATTTTTTTCTGGTGGATTCCTGTCAACTTTCCGCGCTTTTCAGCAGGAACTGGCCGAAAGTCATCCGAAAAATTTCTGGCCGGAATATTGCTTCTATGTTCTAGCGATTTTCGGTGTTTTTCTGCTGGAACCGACCCGTACTTCTTAATCTGGAAGTAGAAGGTTCCTTAAAGCTTTATACGCTTGAACATAATAAAAGATCTAGAATCTTTTATTGCGGGAAGGAATTAATATTCTTCGAGTATATGACGAAAATATATTTATGTGCTCGAAAAGATTTCGCTGATTCTTATTCTTTATTTTTGTCATTAAATGTTTTTTTATAAATAAAAGCTTTTAGTCTTAGGAATATATAGATCTTTTCATAGTTCAATTTCGCAACGAATTTCGTAACACATATTTGATGCATATGTAGCTTTAAACATCCTCTTAAAATTGAGATATTGATCTAGTAATTGATAAAGTAGTATGACGTTGAATTTTCACTATTAGTAGAATAAATTCGTTTGTTCTTAGGAATCACTTCTATTTAATAACAATTTTTATATGCTGTCAGAAAAGCAAAATGATGAAGTTTCAACAGTACATCTTTGTTTTTGTTTATACTAAATACCTTGATGATTCATTCATTAATTGAATTATAATATACATATATAGTGAAGTTCTATAAAACTAGATAAGAAAGTTTGATTATTTCATCACAAATTGAGATCATCATGACACAAAAAACCTATTGCCAAGTAAGTTTGTATTCATTCTTGCATAATTAAATATTTATAGATCTGTGTAAGATATGACTTACGATTTTCTAGAAGTAAACTGAAAGATAAATTTTTATCATATTCAGGATGATACGAGAACGAATTTTCTTTTTATTTGAAAAATCATGATGAGAAACTCAACAATGAATTAAACTGATAACAGAACAATCAAAATTATAATACATATAGTTGAAAATAAATTAATTTTAAGTTTCTTTATGATCTAATTGTTTTATAGCGTAGTCATATGAAATACCTCAAAATCTTTTTAGTCGATTTAGTTTATATTTTTATATATTCTTTGCATTTCTTCTCCATAATAAAAAACTCAATACTAATACAAAGTAAATGCAAAGTATATAATTCGATATGTTCATCGGTGTTTATGAAATTGATCTTTTGCTGTTGCAACATTGTCAATGTTTTTTTATCAGCAGATTCATCTCGACCATATAAGAGAACCGATATATACAGAAGAAAAACGATAATTATTAATAACTTATTCTGTCAGTTGTTCATGTGCATCTCTTCTGCTTGCTTCTTTACTTAGCTTAAACGCTTTTAAAACTCCTAATTGTTTATAGAGATTATATAAATAAAAAAAGTACCCATTGCCAGGATCATTCCAAAACCCAATTTGTCTGAGATTTTCAATCATGCACCAATCTAAGGACTACAGAAGAATATTATATATAACTGTTGTTTTGTTTTATACTAAAAAAAAGATGTTCGAGATCAATTAATTTTGGACTTTTTCATTTGTATTTCTAGGCATTTTTGAATTAGACTTCCAATAAATCGAGAAACATCCGTATTGACTAGAATCCGCTAAAATTTCACCGTTGAAACTTGCTTTAGTCTGATATAGAAGAAAGATATTTATGAAACATTAACGACAAGTAGAAAGCTTTTCTTTTGAATATCAGCGTGATGATCAACATGAGAATAATAACCCTACCGGAAAAATGAATCAATATCATACCTTTTTTGACAATTGGCAAAACTGTAATGTATTTTTATACCGTTCATTTTTTAAAATACTGATGGGTTCGTCGTCCATGACTAGATGAATTCGGCAACATACGCAATCTGGATCATTAAAAATCCACCTAATTCCTAAGAATGAATGTGACTTCTCTAGTGTCTTGAAAAAATGAGGTACTTGCATAAACGAAGTGGACATTCTAAGAGAGAAAAAGCGTACTTCTGTACTTTTGAGGTATAGAAGTGCTGAAAAGAGCAGAGAAGTATGCAGAAGTAAGAAGCAGTGCAGAGAACTACAAGGACATACAAAGGAGTATACAAAATTATGCTGTTTCCCTTTGATCAAAATAAACAGCAAGCAAAAAGCATTGATATCTGGAATGAGTCTAAATCAATAAGAACTGCTTAAATTGTTTTTCCCTGTATAATAATCATCAACCGTTCTATTCTATTAATCGTAAAAAATCATTTAAAAAAAATATCTATCTATATATTCATTTTCTAGACGATTGATCCATCCATCTATTCATGCATACAAAATTTCAACCAACAAGTCTTTGTTGCTCTCGTTCATTCAAGCATTTCGTTCGATAAAAGTAGATCTCATTTTCAGATCGTTCGTTCATTTTTCGTTATTTAGAACAGTTAAAATATCACTCACCGTAGGGTTTTGGCAAAACAAAACAACTCCAAGAAGCACCAATTTTTTTTTCTATTAATCAATTTAATGATTGACCATATAAGTATATATTATTTACTATACGAAAATAATAATCGTAATATTTATCAAACAATATTTGAATAATACACAAAATTCATTATTGATTTCTTGATTCTTGAATGTTTGCAATTTTATATTAATACAAATATTAATTTCAATTAATTTTATTCTTGGGACTGTAAATACAAATTAGTTGAATAATTCTTATTATTTAAATAAATAAAAATAAAAGACTCGATTTACAACAAAAGAATAAATTATTTACCGGTTGACGGACATTTCGCACAAAGTCATTCCGAACCGCGGACATGTGTCCGGGTGTTCGGAAATGACTTTTTGCCGTAACAAATATTCGACGGGAGTTCGTAATCCTTTTTGAACAGGAGATCGTAATCGAAAACACAGGGAGATCGGAAATGTGTTACTGGGAATTCGAAATGGAATGATCATTACTATATGCGGAGTAATGTTTAAAAATCGGGACGAAAAAGACGGGATGTTCATGATCCAATTTACCAGGAGATCGTAACTGATTTATTCTGATATTTGCAACGGTCATAAAGACTTTTCTTTCTTTTTTTTTATAAAATCAAGAAAGATTGATACAATAGGTTCGTAATTATATAAACAATATCTACCTTTCTCTGTCTCTACACATAACGCTATAATAACTGTACACTATGTTTGCGACTTTTGTGCTTTAACCTATTCATAATGTTGATAAATGTTATCACTAATCTCTGTGGAAATGAAGTACTATATAATTAAAAGTCTCTACGTTCAAAAATTATTGACTAGACGAGTGAGGGTATGAGGACGTAGGTGAGGGTGACGTCTTCTATTTACTGATCCTCACCCACGCTCACACTCCACATCCTCACCCTCACATCCTCATCTGTCGTTTGTGTACTATCTTAGAATAATAACTAGTAAATTATTTAACATATCTTAAAAAACAGCAAACATGAACACAGTTTCCAACATCCTGTTTTTATTGTTACGATCTTCCAATATTTTCATGCCAAACTCCGGTCAAATTTCACTTTTTTTTTCTCTAAAAATCAATATTCATTGTTCGTTACGATCTTCTGAACAACTTTCATTACGAACATCCTGTTCTTTTTTAATTTTGATTGATTTTTGTCATTCCGAACTCCCGTCCACTTAATTCCGAACACCCTGTTCTTTTTCATACGTCCGGAGAGCGTAACGAACATATGCTACTGGAGATCGTAATGAAAAGTTGGTGCGAAATGTCCATTTCTCTATTTACCATCACCATCGTTAAATAATATAAAAAACTTGTTGAGGAAAAATCACAAATAATAAATAATTACATAATTCTTTTCTTGTCAAACTCATCAACTATTCATATGTATCTATTACACTGTATTCGTATATACATATGTGTATTATTGTTAGCTCGCAACGGATCAACTTCTTTTATTCTATCGTAATAGAATATCTACATATACTTCTCACACATAATTATACACACACTGATATAAACATGTTTAAAAAAAAGAGAGATGAAAGCAAAGCAAACCAAAACAACAAAAGAAAAAGAAGAAAGAAAAGAGGGAGAGATTGAATTAAGGGTTTTTGTATGATGATGAAACGACTACTAACGATTATGTTTTTGTTTAAGTCTATCGATTTCTATTAAAACTTTAATAAAAGATAGATTAAACATCTATGAAATTATGTAAGGAAAAAAATCGTGTCTATTATTATTTTAAACAAAAACAACGAGTCAGCAATTACTTGAGAATTTCTCACCATATAATTACTCAATCAATGAATAATGTCTTTCTTTTTTTTGGGCTTTTTGCTTTTCAATCCTGTTGACTCGAATGAATCAAATAAGCAAAGCACGTGCATATTGTGACCTCCTCTTTCTTCTCTAGCTATTTGCTGCACATATCTACTCACTAATATATGGGAAAAAAGCTTGCCATTCTATCTACGATGTTTTGTTTTTCTTCTCAATTGATGACGATGCATTCATGCATTCATTTTCGTTTTTGTCCCTTTCTTGCTTGACGCACAGATACTTCGTCGTTGCTTCATCAGCAGTCTTGAAACAAATGAACTGATAGAAGTGTTTAAACCGATAAACAAAAAGCACACACTTCTATCGCGATTCCACAAAAACTGTCAACAAAAGTAAGAAACAACAATATATAGGGAGGGACAAAATCGTGCATATTGCATCCATTCACCCATTCATCATGGACGGAGAAAAATCGACAACAACTGCTGCTAGTAGCTCATCCTCCTCGTCCACTACAAATAAACTCAGGAAATCATTGTCATCACCCACAACTACTGCCGCTACTGTCAAAAATGAATCAGTAGTAGCAGCAACAACCACAAACAGCAGTGTCGCGTTGCCACGAGGTATACATCGGGTTCTACAAAATTTTCTCCTGATATGGCTTGATGCGAATGCTGATAAATCCAAAGATAGCTTTAAAAAAGCAATAGAACGTTTACGACATATTATAGTATCCATCACAACATTTACAGATGCTCAAAAATGTATTGATTTTCTCAGTGAAATTAAAAATGAAAAAGTATTTATGATTGTATCTGGCTCACTGGGACGACATTTAATACCGCAAATTCATGCATTGCCACAATTGGACTCTATTTATGTCTTCTGTGGTAATCAATCGGTTCATGAAAAATGGGCCCAAACAATATCAAAGATAAAAGGTGTATACACAAAAATTAAACCAATCTGTAAAGCCTTAAAAGTCGATTGTGAACGATGTGAACGAGCCATGATTTCGATCAGTTTTCATGGCATTGATGCATTGTTTATATACATGCCATTATTTATAGAAGTTCTTTTGGAAACCGATGATGACGAAACTAAATCCATCAAAGAACTTGCTGATTACTGCCGTCTTCAAAGTGATATTCCTGAAGACGAGATTGAAAAGATCGAACGAGAATATCGTCTTCATAAACCCATTTGGTGGTATACGGCTCCATATTTCATTTACTCGATGCTTAATCGAGGTCTCCGATTATTGGATGTCGATATTATACTCAAAATGGGTTTCTTCATTCGGCAATTACATCAAGATATTAAAGAATTACATCGCGAATATAAATCCACAACGACAATAAATACAACTCATTTTCAAGTATTTCGAGGCCAGGGTTTATCCATGCAAAACTTTGAAAAAATGAAGCAAACAGAAAAAGGCCTTATGTCTTTTAACAGTTTCCTTTCAACAAGCCGTAATCGTAATATTTCGCTGCAGAACTTTGCACGCCCAGCAGCACTCGATCCTAATTCGGTTGGCATACTCTTTGTTATGAACATCGACCCGAAACTCTGCGCAGCATCATCGACTTTTTTTGTTGAAGTCAAAAACGTCGGCTACTATGAAAGTCAAAAGGAAGAAATTCTTTTCTCGACACCAACGATTTTTCGCATCGATAAAATTGAACGGATCCATGATGATCATACTGATCGCCTATATGAAGTTAACCTCACCCTCACGGGTAATGACGAAAATGATTTAAACACACTTGTGGCACGCATACGCGAGGAGTCTGGTTGCGCAGTAGGATGGTTCCGACTAGGTCAAATACTTATGAAATTAGGAGAGTTTGCAAAAGCAGAACAACTCTATCAGCTTCTTCTCGAAAAGGCATCTTTTGATAAAGATCGAGCAGACTGCAATGACATACTTGGTCAGGTGAATTCTCAGATGGGAGAGTATTCGAAAGCCCTTTCATTTTTCGAACGAGCACTAGATATCCGACAAAAAACCCTCCCTTTGAACCCTCTCGACTTGGCTGCTTCTTACAACAACATCGGTTTGGTGTATTATAACATGGGTGAGTATTCGAAAGCACTTTCATTTTACGATCAAGCACTTAGTATTGACGAAAAAATCCTTCGTCCGACTCATTCTGATTTGGCTAAATCCTACAACAACATCGGTTTGGTGTATTATAGCATGGGTGAGTACTTGAAAGCACTTTCATTTTACAAAAAAGACCTGGAGATCAATCAGAAGACTCTCCCTTGGAATCATTCCTCGTTGGCTAATTCTTACAATAATATGGGTTTAGTGTATTCTAACATGAATGAACATTCGAAAGCACTTTCATTTTACCAACAAGCACTCGATATCGACGAAAAAACCCTCCCTCCGAATCATCTAGACTTGACCAAATCCTACAGCAACATCGGTTTGATGTATTATAATATGGGTGCGTATTCGAAAGCGCTTTCATTTTACGAAAAAGACCTGGAGATCAACAAGACAACTCTAAGTTCGAACCACCCTGATCTGGCCACTTCCTATTATAACATCGGCTTGTTGTATTATCAGACGGAGAGATACTCAGAAGCACTTTCATTTCACGAAAAAGCACTTGATATCCGCCAAAAAGCACTCCCTCCGAACCATCCCGACTTGGCTTATTCTTATGGCAACACCGGTTTGATCTACGATAACATGGGTGAATACTCGAAAGCACTTTTATTTTACGAAAACGCGCACGCAATCTTAGAAAAATCTCTTCCTCCAACGCATCCTTACGTCGCAAAATCGGAAAGAGACGTTCAACGTGTCAAAAAGAAATTGTAATTCATCCTTTCTTTCACTAAAATAAATTTGATTCGTTTGTTTTGGATCCGTTATGAATTTTTTTTCACAAAATATTTCTATGCTTGTGCACGTGACTAAAAAGTCCCAAGACCTCGTTGGGATAGTACACTAGACGATGCCGACAATAGTCGACCAACCATACATGTAGCTGATTTTGTTTAATAGAGATATCATTTCTTTACCAGAATTAATAAGTTTGATGTTTTCCTATTTGAAATTATTATTTAACACAACAAAACAAAGGCATTTCAATTCGTTTAAATGAGAACCAACATGACTACCACCACGATATCCACGAACTGGACGTTGCATTTATCTGAAGTTAGAACAAATTTTAGTTTATTTCTTTTAAAATATCATGCTTATATTTGTGTATCATTTATTAATATTCAACATTAATTAGTAGTAGTAGTGGCGTGACCAGAGAATATTGTAGAGACCTCACGAGAGAATCTCTTCGACTGCCTTCATTTGGTTTCAATGATTTTTTGCTTATAGATACAACAGAGTGTTCTAATGAAAAAACCATAAAAAGATTCGAGTTCGTATTGATCTTTGGTTTGGCTAAGCTATCGAAATTTTTAATATGTCTACTTTCTAAAGGCTCCAATTTTTTGGAAAATTTGTGCCTTCGAATTTTTATCAGAAACTTTGTGCATGTAAAGATCTTAACTAGACTAGATCTCATACAAGAATTCAGAAGTTTTGAACAAAGTCTCTTTGAGATATGAATCTTTCAAAGCATGCATATAGTATGCGCTATCGATAAAAAGGGTCTATAATTTGAAAGTATCATATCTCGAATAGACTTTGTTCAAAACTTTTGAACTTTTTCATGGATAGAAGTTAATCTAGTTAAGTTCTCTATACGTACAAAATTTCAGATCAAAATTTGAAGATACAAGTTTTCCGTAAACCTTGAGTCTTTAGAAAAAAAGCATATTAAAAATTCGATAGCTTAGTCAAAGATCGATAGGAACTTAAATTATTTTAGGGTTTTTGTTAGAACACTATTTAGTATCTATAGGCAAAAAAAACATTGAAATAAGAAGAGAACCGCTAAAGAGGTTCACTCGTTAGCCTCCGTGTTCATGGCAGCAAGGAAGATGAAGACCTTCGGATAATGCTTCTAGAAGAAACTCAGTCATTTGTGATGGGGATTCAAAGTCTTCTGTGGGTGGATTGAGTCTCCGTCTGATAACACTAATAATTAACAGCATTCATGAAGGCTTCTATTTCTATGAGTTCTTCTTGTTTTAATTATCCTTTTTCAATGATAGCAAAGTATACAACTATTTAACAATTGTTATATATAAAAACAAACAATTCAGTTATTATTTTTTCAAAATATCTTCATGTAAAAAATAATAATCGATCAACATATACAAAAGGAAAATAAGTTATAATATTAACTACAATAAAAACGGATTTATTCATCATCATCATCGTCGTTGAATAGTGTTAACTTAGTACCAAAACGTTTTGGTGGCCAAATAACATACAACGCTCGTCCAGTTATCAAACCTCGAGCAATCTGAAAATAGGATAAATTTGTCTTCGATTCTATTAATTATTACTTTGACTTACATAACCAAAATGGCGACTATCATAACTTGCACGTTTATTATCATCTGCGACCCATACATGTCCTTTTGGTACTTGTGTTTCTTTTTGTTTTATTGTATCACTTAGAAAATAAATGTTAACTAAGAAAAAAATACGTTACTTCAAAAATTACTTTCTTACTAAATCATTTCATTTTCTAATGCTTTTACACGTTTGATCATAAAAATACCTGGTTGACGAGGAGATCTTACAAAATTTTCATATTAAACACAATTCATCGAAATAGAAAAGTCGCCAAAAAAAAACATACTCAAATGATATAATAGCACCTTTTTGTAAAAAATAGTCATCCATATGCCATCGTTTTATTAAGATCCAATCACTATGCAAATCAGTCGGATTAAGCAGAGGCTACAGCAAATAAATTAATAGTCAATCATAATGAACATAATCTACCTGCATTAAAGTACCATCAACAAGTGATATTGTTGCTATTTTATCCATAAAAGTTGTAAGAAATGGAAGGGCAAGAATAGCACCTTTAAATCCATGTTTTAAAAACCTTCCCAATTTCTATTTAAATAATTATATATTTAGATTAATATTAATCAGTGAAAAAAAAACCCTTAATCTACCATATCATAGTATTAACAATATAAAAGAAAAACAAAATTGATCTAGAGAAAAAAAATATTAATATTTTTATATTTTTTCTAAATAAAACTACATTAAACTAGATAAAATATAATCAAAAATCAAAATCAAAGTGCACAACACAAAAAAAAACTTCAATTAGGTGAGATTGTGTGTCATATCATAAAAATTCGAGAGGATAGGGCAAGCAATTAGGATTCGATTTTGAAATTGTTTACCAGTGAGTTGTCGATTTAAGATTATTAAAAACATGTTTGACATCTTCAAAAACCTAAAATTACACAGAAATAGTTATGTTAGATTATGATTGTTTAAAATAAATCAAACCTTGTCAACATCATTTGAAGCATCAATATGTTTTACTAAATTTTCTTTTTCATAGAATTCAATTACCGGTCGTGTTGAATTATTATATGTAACAATACTAAGATAAATAAAATAAAAATTTCTAAATAAAATTTTTAAATGTTTTTACCGTTTCTTTAAACTTTCTTCATTGTCATCGGTTCGTCCACTTCCTTTACCACGTTCCAAACATCGACCAACACAAGTCTATCGGAAAAACAAAAACGATATAATAAAAATAAAAAAGAGAAAGATGAATATAATTATATTAACCTTTTCATCACAATCAAAAAAGAGAACACATTGAACATTAACTTTTCCATCCATAGCTTGTTTCCATCGGTCAACATTATCTTTATTACGTGGAAATCCATCTATTAAAAAAATTTCTTTGCCACTTTTCTTCATAGCCTTTATAAAAATAGAAAAAAAAGTGTATTTTGTTACAGATAGTGAAAATAAATGTCTTGTTACACTTTAGGACCCCAAGCATCTGATTGATTACAACATAAGCACGAAAGTCTGGGTGAGGGTGAAAAAGTTGATTATTTCGGATCCTAAAGTGTAAAAGCTCAAAAAAATGGATAAAAACGCTCTCTTGTGATACATTAATTTCGGTTTTATTTTTTGTCTAGGACAATATCTCAATCTAGTACTTTGGACTCTTCAAAACGTGTAATTGGCCAGAAAAATAGTTATATACATATATATATATATTTAACAGACAGTGCCTTTCAAAAATGATATTCATGAAAGTTATTTTCTTGTGAGTATTTCAAAATTTACAATGTGCATGATTGAAAGTAAAGTAAGATCTCTCATGATTATATTGTTCTAATAAAGAAGTAGCTTCCAGGATTTGTTTTTTCGAGATTTTTCTATATATTCCATCATACATCTTATCATGAAACGAAGGAATTTATAATGAAAGTAGGTATCTAGCTGAAATAAGAGTAAGAACAACACTTAAGACGCGAGACCAGATGAGAGGAAGGGGACGACTGACACTTCAGAATTATGTCTGTCGTTTGGTACAGTTCAAACGCATTGTATGCTATCAACAGATTAATCTAGATCAGTTCTATGGTTTAAATAAATTCAATAAACCCCGATAAAACAAGTTCCAGTAACCTCTCTTTTTTCAGTTTTGAAGTTCTTTGCTCTTTTCTATTTTTTTCTGTGTATGCAATGAAAGTTATTTATTATGTATTACATTAATGGTCATAAAGAGACCATGACCTGATACAGTTAACCCTATTTTAAAAAGCGATAGTCATTAGCAAATAGAAATGATGACTCATGTTATGTTCTCATGACATTTGTCATGTCTTATCTTGATTTTTTTATATCAGTGTGACGTATTTCTGATATTTTTCTTGCTTGAATAGTGACTTTCACACAGTAACTATCATTTACCAATAGCGATTCAATTAATTGTTCTTATTCGAGTGTAGATTAATTTACAAACTGAATGTTTACTACCTTTGGTGTTGAACATGATTATTCTCAGATGAGATGGTCAAAAAAAGAAATATACTTACTAATAGATGGCAGGACAATTGTACTAACGATGATCTTTTGTTAAAGAAATTTATACATCATATTAAGAATGCAAAGAGTTATGGAGAAATCAAAAAAAAAAGATAGAGATATTAATATAGAAGAAGACAATAGCATTGAACAACTTTCATTATATACAAATATTGGGAACAGCATTTCTGGAGTTGCTTATTACATTACTTGATAAATATTAAGAATGTTACTTTTCAATATAAATCTGTTGTCATTTATGCCAAACATACTATTTTGAAAAGCTTATATTACACCTTTTTTTGCACATATATTTTCTTTCGATCTTTTCATAAAAGCAGTTCCATGATCTGTTAGTTATATTAGACCATTATATAATCTAGAGTACTGATTTCAGAGGCTGAACCTAAGACTAAAAGACTATAATTCTATTCTTTGAAATATTAAAATGATTCATGACACTAATAAGATTGTTGTCAAGCCTTACGCATCTCTTAGATATTGTGCGTGAAATTTCAATTCGATTATCAAATACTCAAAACTGGAACCACATATATATAAAGTTTGAATTGTTCAGTAACTTCAACTTTATTTTTTGTTTGAATATTGTTTAAATTTATTCTTGTATCACACCATAACACAAAAATAAGCTAATCAAGATTCTAATGTTAGCTTTATTCTACATTTCTAATAAACAAAAAGCCAAAGAAATGAAAGAAATATCTGACAAAGACTGGTCCAAAAAAAAACAAATGATGAATAAGGTTTTGAAGAAATATTTCACTGTTTTTTAGCCTGAGAAAAACAAAAAACCTTATTCAATTGTCCTTGTTAAGAATTATATGCAAAAGAAAAATATAATTAACTTAAGAAACAGCAAGTGTTTCACATTTAGGATCATTATTAAAACCAAATGATTCTGTATAATAAACAGGTTGAGTCCATCCTGTTGAATTAATAAAAGTTGTTGATCTTGTCGAAGGTAAAATTGGTGAAGAACGAGAACTCGTCTATATAATAATAAAAAAGAAAGAATTTTTTTCGCAAAGAAAAGAAAAAAATACTTACTTCAATTGAAACATTACTTTATAATCGAACACTATAAGCATCTCGACGAAGTTGACTTCGTTCTCGTAATGTTCGACCAACACGATTATTTAAATGCTCCATTTGATTTTCAAGTAATTGAATTTTGATGTTAATAAATGATTTTCACGACGCATTTCACGCACTTTGGCATCTTTGTCAAGCATACTATTAAATATATACATAATAATAAGTTTCACATAGAATGAAAAATGCTTTGTTTGGATAAAAGAAAAGGCGCTATTTGAAAATAATGTGATCAGTTAGGGAGAGGAAAGAATCCTACAGAGAGTTGTAATCGGTCGAGATTTTTTGAACTGATTCGGTTCATTTGTTGGATCATTATGTCTCGATTAATGGAAATGGCTTCGAAAAACATTCATTCTCTTTTTGCACTCAGGCTTTTACAAATCTCCAAGAAGAAGAAATATCATATTACACTAGTTTATATCGATTAGACTTTTCAAAGATGAATGTGATATTTCTATATATCTGGCCTCCCACTGAAGATCCATTAAAAAAGAGGAATAAAGAGGATCACTGTAAAAATAAAAAAAAGAGAAAAAGTAGGAGGCTCTTTTTTCCACCTTGAATATCATAAAAACACTCAAAGTGAAGCGAAAACTCCAACATTGTGAAATTGACCTTTTATTAATCTCTGTTTCGTGAACGTTTAAATATAACAAGTGTAGCAAAAGTTCCTAGAAACTGTCACACTCTCTTGTATTCGAACAGAAAATGATAGAAAGCTTATTCCATTTTTTAGATATAGTTTGGTTTCTACTTTCAAAATATGTTTCACAGACTTCTATTCATACACTAGAAGTAAAATTTATACGATTTTTATAGATCACCTAAAAAGTAAGATGTAAAAATTTTTAACAGTGAAGACATTGTATATATAAAACGAAGACATGTGCCTGTGAGCTAAAATGACTTCTATGCTGTGTGACTACTCACAGATCACCTAGGGAAAATTTTCTGTTTAAGTAAATCTTTTTCTATCGAGATTCACTTGCTTAAAATTATGTGGGCATAAATTGCGAAACTTTCTGTAACAGTATGTTTTACAATTTCATATATCTAATAATTAACTTAGCACAAAGAGTTTAGTGAGATTTTTCTACATATTCTGGTAGCTGGCGAAAAGCGTGATCAGCCCCCGTCGATCTTCCTTTAATTGCTTGTGAAAATGGATATATATAAAGTGATAAGAGTTTCAAACAATTGATACACACAAATTTTCAAAACAGTGAACATTAGTTTTTTTGCGCTAACAGTAAATGATAACAATCAAGTCTTTCAATAGTTTGCGTGTGTGGCAACAGCTTATATCATTTTGTATAGAACGTGTAAAAAAAGGAGTCCAAAATGTTGCATCTAAGACAAGATAATAAACTTATTTTCGAAGACATCAATAGCGAAATTGCTGCAATTTACAGTAAACTTTTTAGCAGTTTTAAAAAAACCGAATTGATTTGTCTACTAATGTATGAATAAAAGTTTTCGAAACATATCCTTTTAGAATAGTAACCACGCTCTATCTAACAATAAAGAATTAGCTTCCTCTCATCATCAATTCAAATACAACAGAATCTGAGATTTTCCAGAAACTATTGCAACATCCGTTAAGTTACACTAAATTGTACATGAATTAGGAATGTCAAACAAACTATCAAAATTCCTTTTATCTTTATTGGCCACATTCAATGTTGTAAAAGTCGATTGAAGTTCAACCAATTACTCTTGATCATTTTTAACTACGTTTGCCTTTTTTGTTGGAACTTAGTTCCGTTTTAGTTCTTTTCTATCTAAGATAGTTGCATATTGTATCTTTATAAGTCTAGCGTTCTCTCGATGTGAAAAAAAAACATGAAAAAAAATCAGTGTCACTATCATACATGAACCTATTGTTGCTAAAAAAATGTATCTATGCTAAGTTTTTTTCTGTACACTTTATTTTTTAGTAAAAAAAGAGGAAAATGTCTAAAAAGAGGATAAAAAGAGGAGTTTAAATATAAAGAAAAAAAAGCAGAAATTTTTTTTGGAGAATTCCTGAAGGACACCGGGGGCGCCCCTGAAGGATCTCTAGTGACTCTCCCAATTTTTTTTGCTTTTTTCTTGACTTCTTGATACTTTCGATAGATATTTCATCAAAAAATTTCTTCTGCTTTATTCAACTTCCAGGAGACTTCGCTAATCTGTAGGAATCCCCTAGGAAGTTGCTTAGGAAGAGTCGACTAGGGTTGACTTGATATTTTATCCATATCAATGATAAAAGCTGTTTTAGCAAATACAATATAATAATGCAATAGACATGTAAAACGTATCGTTTCAAGATGAAAATTTTGAAGAGCTATTTGAACAGCATCTTGCAAACTATGAATATTGAATAACATACTCTTGAAAAATATATTAAAGAATTTACTCAATTCATTTCTAGACACGATTATCATAATTCCTCATGTTCAAACAACTATACTTCCTGCTCTTAAAATCGATAATCAAGATGTTATTCGTAAATGTATAAGCAGATTTAAAACACTTATATCATTTTATGAAGTTGAACTAGAAGAAGACATTATAGATATTCTTCTAAGTCTATCAACAAATGACATTTGTGATGAAACTATAAGACAACATATTAGTATGTTATTGAATGCTTCTAAATTAGAAGAGAATCAGAAATACGCATATGAACTCGCTTATTTAAATTTTGATACAAATGATCAATTACTCGATAAATTAGCTGAGTTTGATAAAGATAAACTATTAACACAAAACTTAAATCAAATCGATTTTATTATTGACAATGATTCAGAATTAAATATAAAAGCTTTAGAAACTCTATTGAAATGTTTGAATAAGGAAAATATACCAGATAAATTATTAGATAGTATTTCTGTTTTACTAACAAGTACGAATTCAAAAGTGATCAAGTCTTTATGTTTCCGACTTATAGCTGAAATGACAGATGCAGAAAGAAAAGTAATCAATGAAATCATATCACTCATTCTTGATCAAGATGAAAATGACAAACTAATAGAAATACTTAAGTTAATCTCGAAAAATTAAACGATATCAGAAGAATTGAAATATAAGATAAAATTATTCTCAGATATTGATCCTACGATGAATATCTATCTAACAGTTCTTGAAGGCTTTTTAAATAACATGCGACAAGAATATCAAAGAAGTCGAAAATTTTCTGATTTATTATCTATTCAGAAATTATTTTCATTAAAAATTCCAAAGGATGAGATTCAAAATAATTTAGAACAAGAGTTGGTCAATATCTATGCGTTAATTTTAACAGAAAATGCTGAATATTCTTCCAATCAATCAATCGTTGATAGTTTAGAAAAAGCGATTTTATCGAAAACACTAAAAAAAAATATTCTAAATGCTTATAAAAAAGTCATCAAAAGAACAAGATGTCAAACAAATCATTTTCATCATATATTCGATATTTTCATAGATATTTCAAGTCAAAATAATAAATTGATGATATTTCATTTCGATATACTTGTGTGCATAGCTTCAGTATTTCAAGCTAAGAAAATTTCTAAATTAGAACCATTAGAAAATAATCTTTTCAATGATAATGAAATTATTCGTAGTTAGTCATTTCGAGGTTTAAGAGCAGCTTGTGATAGAGATTTTCGATCTTTAGCATTTCAACAATGGTGTGATCAAGTTATTGATAAACTAGAAGAAAATATTGAAATTGATGTTAATTTAGATTTAGATTTATTCGAAACTATCTCAGCATTAAAATACATCGATTTTGATAAAATTCGTGATAAGCCACAAAATCAATGGAATAGAGAACTTTTAAAATTTTGATTTAATAGAAAGATTTCAAATAAGTGAAGCAGAATGTTTTCAATTTTATCAAGCTTTACTTGATATTGAAGAAAATCAAACTTGTGCGAAAAGTTAATGTGATATATTATTGAAATTATTACATCGTTGCATAGTAAATAATAGTGTGTTGTTTCACGAATGTTATGAAACAATAAAAATTTTGAACAAATTGGATTTTGAAACTGTTCATTGTATCGTATTCAATAGTAACAATGCATTTCTTGATTGGAGAAAAAAAAATATCGAACTGTAATCATTTATCAACGGTTAGTGAATAAAAAAGATATCAGTTGTGAATATGTTGAAACTTTAGCATTGAATATGATATTGAAATTTGACCTTGATCTAAGTCAAAACATTTTCGATGCTCTACAAAAGATAAATAATTTACAAGAATTTGAAGAAATTTTAAATTTTGCTAAAAAAAATCAGATTAAATCATCGGTGTATCTATGTTAAGAATGTAAGTATTTCAATATTAAAATGATGATTAGAAATTAAATTTTTAGGACATCAAATAAAAGAAGTTGATTGATTATAATTAGGTGTTCATCTTGATAGTTTATTAGATAAAAATTTGACTTTTGAATAATTAAATCATTTTTTCAATATCGTTAAAGAATCAAATAGCCGAGATAAAGGACGATGTTTTATATCCGTTCTCGAAATCATATCACACTATAAAATTCTTTCAAAGGAAGAAAATTATGAAAATATTTCAACAACCCTAAAGAACTCAGTCGAAGATTGGCTAAAGAAAATTAATCAAATTGCAGTTGTAACAATTTTTTTCTGATAAAGGTCAAGTTAAAACATCAAGATAATTAATACAAGAATTGGAGAATAGAAACTCACATAATCAAAATTTGAAAAATTTAGACGAAAAAAAATTATTAAACTTAATAGAAAAAAACAAAAGTTCGAATTTAGTTTCCAAAGTTTTTAAGGAAATTTTACAAAATCAATCAAATCCTAAGAATCGAATTTCTTCAAACTTTATCCCTCAATGGACACTAGATCATGTTTGCCAATGGGCAGATATTGTAAAAAAGAATGTTGAAACTTCAAATACAGATTTCGAAGATTTTATTATAGAAGCTCTTGCAGTGATAAAACAAACAAATTTCATAGACACTGGATTTCATATTACAGATGCACAAATCCTAAGTTGTTTAATCGTTTTAAATATAAATAAGAAACAAGGTAGATTACTACAAGTAGGAACTGGTGAAGGTAAATCGACGATTATGGTAAAGTTGTTAAATGTCGAAAGCAAAATGTCGAAAGCAAAAATGTCGAAAGTAAAACGTCGAAAGTGAAAATGTCGAAAATAGAAAACCCTTGTAAATCCTAAAGTCAANTACACACCATTATTACAACTTCCAACTTTTCACCTCTTTTCACGAGACATAAGACATTCGTCAAGCGTCTCGCCGTTCCTCTCCAGCCTTCTGTATTATATTTTTGTTTTTTTCCTCGTAACATCTTAATAAAAAGGCTTTGACTCCAAAAAAAAAAAAAAAAAAGTTGAAGCTATTGAAATACTACGTAAATACTCAGCAAGTAAATTTCTCATTCCAGATGATACTGTCTATGCACTAGAAAATTTTGTTACGACACCTGAACTATTTAATCAAATTTTTGAAGTGGTTGAAAATATCATTCATAATAAACAGATGGTTAGCGAAAAACTTCTTCACATTGTTGCCGATAATTTTTATTTATCACATGATAATAAACTAAGAGAGAGTTCCTATCATCTGCTAGATATGGCTAATGATAATCAAGATATATCTGAAGGAATTTTCAATATATTCGAATTAGAAAAAGCTAGTCACGCCATTAGGTCATATTACTTGGAAGCTAAGTGTGCTATTGTTTATTTACTTGAGAAAACAAAGAATGGACATCGATTAACAATTAATGGTTTTCGAGCATTAGCACAAGTCATCAACACTCCATGGATAATCGATAACGATGTTTTGAAAATATTGTTGAATGTTTCGAATAATGGACAAATAATACCTATTGATTTAGTTGGGAAACTAACGAGAAGATTTAATCCATGCAGTGAGCAGTATGATTTCGTTCGAATATTTGAAAATTTAGTTAAAAATAATCAAGATATACCGAGTCAACTTTCATCTAAATTGACTAAAGCCTTGGAAAATCCATCTATTCGTGATCAAGTATTAAGTATTTTTCTCCTTGAAGGGCAAAAAGATAAAAAGCTATCTGCGAAGATTATTGATAAAATCCTTGATAAATTTTTCAGCATAAAAAATTCATTTATTATGGAACAATATCTGTCTGTTATGTGTTCAGTTATTGAGAAGAAAGATTACTTTGCAACTGATAGGAAAAGTCTTCTTGACCGAATACTACGCCGAAACTCTGGTAAAAAAATAATTGCTCGTATTCAAACAGCATTAGTTCATGCTCTTAAAACTGATAATCAAGATGTTATTCGTAAAGCTATAAATGGATTAAAAATACTTGTATCTCGTCACAAAGCTGTACTAGAAAACAACTCCATAGATATTCTTTTAAGTTTGGCTGCGAGCGAAATTTGCAATGAAACAATCAAACAAGACATCGGTCTATTATTAGATGCTTCTCAATTAGAAAAAATCAGAAATATGCTTATGAGCTTGCCTACTTAAAGTTTGATACTGGCGATCAATTACTCGATAGATTAGATCAATTTGACAAACCGAAGCTATTAGCACAAAATTTGAATCAAATTAATCAAATTCTGGACGATGATTCAGCAATGAGTCTCAGAGCTTTAAAAACTTTACTGAAATATTCGGATAAGGAAAATATCACAGATAAACTATTGAAGAGTATTGCTGTTTTATCAGCTAGTACTAATTCAAACGACATAAGATCTTTATGTTGTCAGCTTATTTTTGAAATGGCCAGAGCTGGTAGAAAAGTAACTGATGACATCATATCGCTCATTCTTGCTCAAGATAAAAATAACAAACCAATAGAAATCCTTAAGGTAATTTCAAAAAATCAAACAATATCAGAAGAATTGAAAAATAAGATAAGAGTATTCTCTGATATGGACTCTTCGATGAATATTGATTTAACGAAGATTGAAGAATTTTTAGATACTCTGTGGCAAGAATATCAAGCAAATCGAACACTTTCTCATTTATCGATTGAAAAGCTGCTTTCATTGAAAATTGAAGAGAACAAACTCGAAAAAACGTTAGAACAAAAATTAGTTGATATTTATGCGTTAATTTTAATACAAAATCCACAATATTCTTTCTTTCAAACTATTGTAGACAGTTTAGAGAGAGCGATCTTATCCGAGCTACTGAATAAAAACATTTTAGATTCATATAAAGTAGTAATCCAAAGAACGAAATGTCAAACTAATCATTTTGGCAAGGTATTCAAGATTTTCATAGATATTATAGATCAAAATGATAAGTTCCGTATATTTCATTGCGATATACTTGTATGTATTGCGTTAACATTAGAAGCTAAAAAAATTTCTGAATTGAAATCATTGGAAATCAATATTTTCAATGATGATGAAATCATTCGTTATTGGTCATTTCGAGGTTTAAGAGCAGCTTATGATAGAGGTTTCAGATCTTCAACATTTCTACAGTGGTGCGATGATATTATTAATAAACTTGAAGACAATACTGATGTCGAAGTTAACTTCGATTTAGATTTATTCGAGACCATCGCGGCGTTAAAATACATTGATTTTGATAAAATTGATGGTAAACCACAAAATCGATGGAATAGAGAGCTTTTAATCTGTGATTTAATTGAACGATTTTACATAACTGAAGCAGAACGTTTTCAATTCTATGAAGCTTGGCTTGATATCGAAGAACATAGAAAAAGTCAGAGTGATATATTATTAAAACTTTTACACCGTTTTCTAGTAAATAATAATAATGCGCCCTTTACGGAATGTTACGAAACAGTAAAGATTCTAGATCAAATTGATTTCGACACTGCTCATGATATTTTGTTGCATAGTAGCCAAGCATTTGTCGATTTGAGACAGGCATACCTGACAGTTATTATTCGTCAATGTTTATTAAATAGAGCTGGAATCAGTGGTAAATATATTGAAGCTCTAGCATCGAATATGATGTCGAACTTTGGCTTTGATCTAAGTCGAAAATTTTTGAATAGTTTACAAAGTATCAGTAATTTATCAGAATTCGAAAATATTTTGAATTTTTCTAAAACATATCATATAAAATTATCGGATATTTATGTTAAAAATGCGACTGTTCCTATACTAAAACGATCATTAGAAATCAAACTGTTGGGTAATCAAATAGAAAAAGCTGATCGACTCAAATTAGGTGTTTGTCTGGATGATTTGTTAGATAAGAAATGGGCTTTCGAGCAATTAAATCATTTTTTCAGTATTGTGAAAGAATCAAATAGTCGAGAAAAAGCACGATATTTTTTATCTGTTCTCAAGATTATTTCATATTATAAAATTCCGTCGAAAGAAGAAAACTATGAAAAAATATCAACAATTCTAAAGAATTCAGCTGAAGATTGGCAAAAAGAGATCAATAAAATTGCAATTGAAACAAACTTCTCTGATAAAGGTCAAGTTAAAATGTCAAGAGAGTTAGTAGAAGAGTTGCAAAGTAAAAATTCACAGAATGAAAATTTGAAAACTTTAGATGAAGAAAAACTATTAGATTTAATAGAAAAAATTAAAAGTTCAAACTTATTGTCGTTATTGTTCAAGAATATTGTAGAAAAAGACTCAAATCCGAAGAATCGAATTCCTTCAATTTCTATCTCGCAATGGACAAAAGATCATATTCGTCTATGGACAAATATGGTCAAAGATTATGCTACACTTTGTATCGATTCCGAAGATTTCATTATAGAAGCTCTAGCAGTAATCAAACAAGCAAACTTTATAGATACTGGATTTCATCTTACAGATACACAAATTCTAAGCTGTTTGATTATTTTGAATGCCAACAAGAACCAAGGTAGATTACTACAAGTAGGAACTGGCGAAGGTAAATCAACTATCATCAGTGTATTAGCAGTCGTTTACGCCTTACTAGGAAGTACCGTTGATATCATAACGAGTTCACCCGTACTAGCAGAACGAGATGCAATAGAAAAAGAAAACTTCTACATTATGTTTGGTCTTCAATGTAGTCATAATAATGATAAAGCAGTATATCTATCGGGTCCAAAGATGTGTTACAGAAAACAGATTGTTTATGGTGAAGCAGCACAATTTCAATTCGATACACTGAGAACAGAATATGCTGAATTGAGTACATTAGCCGATAGGAAATGTGATGTTGCCATCGTTGATGAAGTCGATAGTATGCTTATTGATGATAGTTCGAAAATAGCACGATTAGCATCGACTATGTCAGGTATGGATCAATTACAGATAATCTATCATCTATTATGGCATCAACTTGTTTCTTTGCAAGAGAAAATAATTCGTTTAGATAATAAAATGTATTTATTTTATGGAAAAATTAAGTTCGAAGAAAAACTAATCACACTCGAATATGCAAATGAACAAGGGAACATTGTTACTATTCCAGATTTAAAAGCTCATCTAGCCTGTACATTCGATATAAGTAATATAGGAAAATGTATACCAGAAGATGATATAGAAGATGAATTTATTAAGAAGAACTTGGACAATTATATTCGAACATTCATCAAGGAAAATATCAAAGTACCGAAAAATTTCTCTGATTTTGTTCATTCACAAATACCGAAATGGATAGATAATGCCATTACAGCATTGACCTATCAAGAAAATGTACATTATATTGTACATGATGGTTTGATAAAACCAGTCGATTATTATAGTACAGGTATTGTACAGAGTTCATCGAATTGGAGTGATGGATTACATCAATTTTTGCAAATAAAGCATGAACTCAAAATGACATCAGAAACGTTTACGACAAATTTTCTCGCGAAACGAGGATATTGTACCTGGGATGG